>JADBJO010003106.1:15000-17500 GCA_016801955.1 Conus betulinus
TTTTTCCATCCCCCTTTTAAAAAGTGAAATGAACACCATCGGCTCGGGATTAACACTGCCTCCCCCCCCCCCCCCCCCCCCCCCCCCCCCCCTCCCTCCCCCCAGGCTCCAGCCGGTCAGTGCAAGGACTGAACTACAGTCTGCGGCAGGAAGACCCAGCGGCCCTGACCTCGGCAGCAGACACACAGGGCCAACAACTCTCCCGGTCCAAGTCCAACATG
This sequence comes from Conus betulinus, assembly GCA_016801955.1. Lineage (NCBI taxonomy): Eukaryota > Metazoa > Mollusca > Gastropoda > Neogastropoda > Conidae > Conus > Conus betulinus. The sequence continues at coordinate 15,222 of JADBJO010003106.1, forward strand.
GCGGCTGCCCTGCAAGTTGTCGTCTGCAAAGTGAACGAACTCGGAAACGGAGAGTAAGTGGGAGAAACTAGAGCGGCTGTTAATGAATTTATGGATGCTTTAACAGACACGTTTGTTGTGGTTTTGCAGCCCATCTCTGTTCTGTGTCAGATTGGCTTGGTTTCATTGATGTGTAAAGCAACATCTTTATTGTGATGCTGCAGCCGATCCCGAATATGTGTCAGACCATAGACGTAGAGACCATTCACGTCTCTGGTCAGACTGAATGTCTAACCCTTGCGTATAAGACAAAACAAAACAAACAAACAAACAAACGAAATAATTTTTTTTTTTTAAAACCTGCTTGCCTGCGTAATGTTTCTCTTTATCGCCATGTAAGTCAGTCACTTTCGTCCTGTCTATATTTGTTTCTCTGTGTGTGCCAGTTTGTCTGTCTGTCCATCATTTTGTGGTCCTCTCTCACATTTTTCCTTCCTTCCTTCTTCTTCTAATTTTATTCTACAATTTTCTGTCCTTTCCCTGTTTTTCGACCGGTTTTCCGATTATCTTAAATTTTTCTGCTCGCACCATATTTCCCCCACTTTTGCCCTAAATCCGTTATTACCTTTCGACAACTTTTCTGCTATTTTTAACCCGTTTCGGCTTTTGGTGCTCCCAGTTCTTATAGAACAGGGAGTACTTTAGAATGGGAACGAAGAAATGCTCTGTGTGTGAGAGAGAGAGAGAGAGAGAGAGAGAGAGAGAGAGAGTCCGTCTGTGGTCAAAATGTGTTCCACTCGCTCCAGTCAAAACTACTGGACCGATCAATAATAAACAAGCGGGGTACTTTTGCTCCCATAAGAAAACCTAACACAGAGTAACTTGTATTCAAGACTGGCACAGCCTTTTAGACTTGAATAAAGTCAGACAACTACAAAGACGAACAATTTAATAGTGGCGGAAAAAAAAACAAGTGCAGGCGAGCAACTCAACTGTCTTCATAGTGATGACTTTGCAAAGATTTGGACTTAAGATGGGGGAGGGGGGGGGGGGGGGGGGGTGGTGAAGATGGAGAAACTGGGAACATGAAATTAAGAAAATATGTTACAGATAAGAAAACTCTTCACTAGCTGCATAAGGGAACCATCGTAATCCCTTTTGAAGACAGATACATTTGTATTGCCTGCTCCGAGGCCTTTCGTCCGTTGGGTCGGAACTCATCGGGGAGATACGGCTGCTCCTGGCTTCAAATAGACACACCACAGTCCATAATACCGTGGTGTTCTCACCACAAAGGATGCAAAAGAGAATCCAATAGCGCCCCCAAAGCGGCCACTGAAGGGTAGTAAATGAAGCCAAACGAAAGGTGGGGAGGGAAAAAAGTTGCTGAAAAACTTTTCTGAAAATTTGTAGGTATGTTCATTATGGGTCACGGATGAGGCCCGATGTGCTATTTCACCATTATAGCCGTTATTAACGGCTATAAGGGCCCATAATGGTTTTTCTTTTTTTTTATATGGATATCTCAGAAAGTACATGGCCGATCTTTCTGAAATTTGTAGGTATGTTCATCATGGGTCACGGATGAGGCCCGATGTGTTATTTTACCGTTATAGCCGTTACTAACGGCCATAACGGCCCATAACGGTTTTCCTTCTTTATGGAATATCTCAGAAAAATACTTGACCGATCTTTCTGAAAATTTGTAGGTATGTTCATTATGGGTCACGGATGAGGCCCGATGTGTTATTTTACCGTTATAGCCATTACTAACGGCCATAACGGCCCTTCTTTATGGAATATCTCAGAAAGTGCATGGCTGATCTTTCTGAAAATTTGTAGGCATGTTTTATTATGGATCAGGATGATGCCCGATGTGTTATTTTACCGTTATAGCCGTTACTAACGGCTATAACGGCCCATAACGGTTTTTCTTCTTCATGGAATATCTGAGAAAGTACTTGGCTGATCTTTCTGAAATTTGTAGGCATGTTCATTATGGGTCACGGGTGATGATGCCCGATGTGTTATTTTTAAACCGTTATAGCCGTTACTAGCGGCTATAACGGCCCATTACGGTTTTTTTGTCTTTATGGAATATCTTAGAAAGTACTTGGCCGATCTTTCTGAAAATTTGAAGGTATGTTCATTATGGGATGATGCCTGAATTTTTAATTTACTGTTATAGCATCGCTAACGGCTATAATGGCCCATAACAATTTTTCTTCTTTATGGAAAATCTCAGAAGGTACATGGCCGATTAAAAAAAAAAAAAATTGTAGGTATATTCATTATGGGTC
>JADBJO010003106.1:27500-40000 GCA_016801955.1 Conus betulinus
ACAGATCAGCGTAACAGACGAAACATCTCACCGTGAATGACATGCTGAAACTTGTGTATTGACAAATCGACACGCAGCATAGCCCAGTGTGATGAAGGACAGTTGTGATAATGACGTCATCAGATCGCACAGCTCACACTGACGTCATAAGTGTACATGACAGGTGACGGGCGTCAACACGGCCCAGAGAGAGGTCATGACGTCAACAGGCGATACCGTTCACTATGACGGCTTGCTGCTGGCCACAGGAGGGAAGTGAGTTTGATGCAGCTGTTTCTTTTCGTTACTGTAGGAACGTAGATGTACATAACCTACACTGTGTGCAGTTCCAGAAGTTATAGCCAGTCATAACAGATTTAGAGCACACACACACACACACACACACACACACACACACACACCCTATCTGTCTATATATGTGTACGTGCCAAGGAGGAAAATCTGTTGTGTTCCAAAATTAGATCACATATTCGTATTGTTCCAAAATTAGGTCACATATTCGTATTGTTCCAAAATTAGGTCACATATTCGTATTGTTCCAAAATTAGGTCACATACTCGTATTGTTCCAAAATTAGGTCACATATTGGTATTTAACCATTGCAGCTTTATGCCATCCTGTCACATCCAGAACCTTCTGGAGGCTGTTGCTTGTTGTTTTGACCATTCTGGGATCCTTCAGCAGCTGGGTCAGTTACTGGTTGAAACGTGTTTTTTTTTTTTTCGGCTGAGTAGGGGTTTAAGTGCCAGTGGTCTGTGTTTGGTCTACAGTGATGTGTCCAAGCACATGGTTGTCAGCATCACACTGGCCTATGGGCAGGATGTTGTTGTTCTATGAAGCAGGGCTCCCAAGGCTGTTGTTTTAAGCAGTCGCCAGACTCCTGGGAAGAGAATTCTAAAGGATCGTCGCTGAGGTCTGAATTGCTTCAGCCATGGTTCCAGCGTCGCCATTTTTCCTTTAGAAGTGTAATGCATTAATTGTTCCTGCATTCTGGTTTGTTTTTTTTTTTAGCACACCTTAGGTAATATAGACTATGCACAGGGCTACGTGAATTTGGCTGTGTTCAGAAATGAATGGTTTCTGTTTGGATTGTACACTAAGAAAAACCCTGCCAACTATGTGCAGGATCAACAAACATGATCCGCTGAGGTCATGACCGCACTGCCGAATTCTGAAGGGTCGACCCGTGTGTTCTGGCCTTTTTCACCTTTGAAGAATCAACTCATGTGTCCGCCCTTTTCCCACTGTGAAAGGCCGACTGATGCCTGAGGCATAGCTTTCAAGGGTATTCTGTGCGTCACGACCTGTTCAAATCGCACACCAGTGGGAGCCCTTTAACAGTAAATGACAGACTGTACAACCAGTGGCTGTGTGTGTGTGTGTGTGTGTGTGTGTGTGTGTGTGCAGGCCTCGCACCATGCCTATCCCTGGCCAGGATCTGCAGAACGTCTTTGTGCTGAGGACCCCAGAGGACGCCAACAGGATCGCTGCCAGCAGCAAGGGCAAAAAAGGTCGTCATCATCGGCTCTTCCTTCATTGGTGGGTCTTTGTTTTCCTCTACAACCCACCGCTGTCATCGTCAGCTCTTCCTTCATTGGTGGGTCTTTGTTTTCCTCTACAACCCACCGCTGTCATCGTCAGCTCTTCACTCATGGCTGGATCCCTCTGCTTACTTCTCCTACCAACAGTCGTTACCATCATCGGCTCTTCTTTCGTTGATAGGTCCTCGCATCTTTTAACTATCATCCTTTAACTATCAACAGTTTGGTCATCATCATCGGCTGTTCTTTCGTTGATGGGACCTCGCATCCTTTAACAACCAGCAGTTTGGCCATCATCGGTTATTCTGAAATTGGTGGGTTCTCCTTTTCCTTCACTGCTGACGAATCTTTTGTGCGCTGGTGGGTTTCTCCTTTTCCTTCCTGCTAACGAATCGTTTTGTGCGCTGGTGGATTCTCCTTTTCCTTCATTGCTAACGAATCTTTTGTGCGCTGATGGGGTCTCCTTTTCCTTCACTACTAACGAATCTTTTGTGCGCTGGTGGGTTCTCCTTTTCCTTCACTACTAACGAATCTTTTGTGCACTTGGGGGGGGGGGGGGTCTCCTTTTCCTTCACTGCCAACGAATCTTTTGTGCACTGGTGGGTTCTCCTTTTCCTTCACTGCCAACGATCTTTTGTGCGCTGGTGGGTTCTCCTTTTCCTTCACTGCCAACGAATCTTTTGTGCGCTGGTGGGTTCTCCTTTTCCTTCACTGCCAACGAATCTTTTGTGCGCTGGTGGGTTCTCCTTTTCCTTCATTGCTAATGAATCTTTTTGTGCGCTGGTGGGTTCTCCTTTTCCTTCATTGCTAACGAATCTTTTGTGCAGTGGTGGGGTCTCCTTTTCCTTCACTGCCAACGAATCTTTTGTGCACTGGTGGGTTCTCCTTTTCCTTCACTGCCAACGAATCTTTTGTGCGCTGGTGGGTTCTCCTTTTCCTTCACTGCTGACGAATCTTTTGTGCACTGGTGGGTTCTCCTTTTCCTTCATTGCTAACGAATCTTTTGTGCCCTGGTGGGCTATTTTTTCCTTTTATTCCCAGAGATGTCATCGTCAGCTCTTCTTCCATTAGTGGCTTCTCCTTTTCCTTCACCATCTGCTCTTCTTTGGCTGGTCCATTTTTTCTGTCCCTTCACTACCAGCTCTAATGGCATTGGAAACTGCGATTTGGAACGTTGTGATCATGTGGCTGTGACTGATGTGCAGGGATGGAGGTGTGAACAGTGCGCAGAGTATCAGGGGTGATGTGACTACAGTGCACAGTGCATAAGGGGTCATGTGACTGACGGTGTGTGCAGGGATGGAGGTGTAAAGAGTGCGCAGTGTATCAGGGATGATGTGACCGACGGTGTGTACAGAGACTGAGGTACAGTGCGCAGTGTATCAGGGGTAATGTGACTGACAGTGTGTGCAGGGATGGAGGATAGTGCGCAGTGTATCAGGGGTGATGTAACTGACGGTGTGCAGGGAAGGAGGTGTAAATAGTGCACAGTGTATCAGGGGTGATGTGACCGACGGTGTGTGCAGGGAAGGAGGTGTAAACAGTGCACAGTGTATCAGGAGTGATGTGACTGACGGTGTATGCAGGGATGGAGGTGTAAAACAGTGCGCAGTGTATCAGGGGTGTTGTGACTGACAGTGTGTGCAGAGACTGAGGTACAGTGCGCAGTGTATCAGGGGTGATGTGACTGACGGTGTGTACAGGGATGGAGGGGTAAACAGTGCGCAGTGTATCAGGGGTGTTGTGACTGACGGTGTGTGCAGGGACTGAAGTACAGTGTGCAGTGTATAAGGGATGATGTGACTGACATTATGTGCAGGGATGGAGGATAGTGCGCAGTGTATCAGGGATGATGTGACTGACGGCGTGTGCAGGGATGGAGGGTAGTGCGCAGTGTATCAGGGATGATGTGACTGACAGTGTGTGCAGGGATGGAGCGGTAAACAGTGCGCAGTGTATCAGGGGTGATCTGATAGACAGTGTGTGCAGGGATGGAGGAGTAAACAGTGCGCAGTGTATCAGGGGTGATCTGACAGACGGTGTGCAGGGAAGGAGGTGTAAACGGTGCGCAGTGTATCAGAGATAATGTGACTGACGGTGTGTGTGCAGAGACTGAGGTACAGCGCGCAGTGTATCAGAGGTAATGTGACTGACAGTGTGTGTGCGGGGATGGAGGCGTAAACAGTGCGCAGTGTATCAGGTGATCTGACTGACGGTGTGTGTAGGGATGGAGCTGTAAACGGTGCACAGTGTATCAGGCGATCTGACGATGATGGTGTGCAGGGATGGAAGTGTAAACAGTGCGCAGTGTATCAGGGGTAATGTGACTGACAGTGTGTGCAGGGATGGAAGTGTAAACAGTGCGCAGTGTATCAGGTGATGTGACTGACAGTGTGTGCAGGGATGGAGGTGTAAACGGTGTGCAGTGTATCAGAGGTGATGTGACTAGAGTGCACAGTGTGTCAGGTGATCTGACTGACAGTGTGTGCAGGGATGGAGGTGTAAACGGTGCGCAGTGTATCAGAGGTGATGTGACTAGAGTGCTCAGTGTACCAGGTGATGTGACTGACAGTGTGTGCAGGGATGGAGGTGTAAATGGTGCACAGTGTATTAGGGGTGATGTGAGTACGGCGTCCAGTGTATCACAGGTGATGTGACTTCATTGTGCAGTATATCAGGGGCGACCTGACTACAGTGCGCAGTGTTTCAGGTGACCTGACTAACTGTGTGCAGGGATGGAGGTGGCGTCCTGCCTAGCGGGCAGCGCAGAGAGCGTGTCAGTGGTGGACCTGGTTAAGGTGCCCTTCCAGCTGGTCCTGGGGCCGGACATCGGTCAAGTTCTGCACAAGGTAGCACCACAGTGTCCGATGACCAGTGCCTTCTGCTCCTCTTTGTCCTGGCAGTGTTTGGCTAGTAATGTCAGCGGAGCATCAAACTCCATGCAAGACAGCCAAATGCCTGCAGGTCTGAACGAGGTTCTGGTGTTTGGTCAGCGATGAACACGCGCGGTTAAATGAAATAAAATGAACATTAGAATATGTCTTTCCTCTTTGTGTGGCTGCAAGAGGAGAAAGGGGCGAGGATCTGTTTCTTTCTTTGTTCCTTTGTGTGGCCGCACAAAGAGGAAAGATGTGAAGTTTTAATTCTTTGTTCCGTTCTTTAGCCGTGTGAAGAGAACTGGGTGAACTTTTGTTTCTTTCTTTGTTCCTTTCTGTAGCTGCACGGGGACGAAGGGGGAGAATTTTGGTTTCTTTGTTTGTTCCTTTGTGTAGTTTGCATGAGGAGAAATTCATGGAGTGACGATTTATTTCTTTGTTTGATCCTTTGTCTGGCTGCCCAAGGAAAAACGGAGTGAAGATTTACTCCTTTGTTCGCCCCTTTGTGTAGCTGCACATGGAGAAATTAATTGAATGAAGATTTACTTGGTTGTCCCTTTGTGTAGATGCCCAAAGAAAAATGAAGTGAAGATTTACATGTTTGCCTCTTTGTGTAGCTGCCAAAGAAAAATGAAGTGAAGATTTACCCTGTTTGCCCCTTTGTGTAGCTGCACGAAGAGAAAGAGATGAAGTGTTATTTCTTTCTTTGTCCCTTTGTGTAGCTTGCACCAGGAGAAAGGAGTCGAGTGAAGATTTCTTTCTTTCTTTGTTCCTTTGTGTAGCGTGCACGAGGACAGAGGGGGGCGGGGGTGGGGAATTCTTATTTCTTTGTGCCTTTCTGTAGCTTACACGAGGAGAGATGAATGGAGTGAAGATTTCTTTGTTCCTTTGTGCAGCTGCACGAGGACAAAGGGGTGACGTTCTACCTGGAGAGGGGCATCAAGGAGTTTGTGGGTCAAGATGGCGTCCTGATGCAGGCAGTTCTTAGCGACGGCACCACCCTGCCAGCCGACGTCTGTGTCCTGGGCGTCGGTATGTGAGAGTTGTCTGTCCATTGTCGTCAGTGTCACCAGTGTCAGAGGGCGGTGGTATGTCTTAGAGAGAGAGTTGTCTGTCCTTTGTCATCAGTGTCATCAGTGTGAGAGGGCGTCAGTATGTGTGAGAGAGAGTTGTCTGTCCATTGTCGTCAGTGTCATCAGTGTGAGAGGGCGGTGGTATGTGTGAGAGAGAGTTGTCTGTCCATTGTCGTCAGTGTCATCAATGTGTACACTGATAGAGGGCGGGGGTATGTGTCTGAGAGTTGTCTTTCCATTGTCGTCATAGTTACCGAGGTGTTGATTTTGTTTTGATACGCTGATAGAGGGCGTGGGTATGTGTCTGAGAGTTGTCTGTGCTTTGTTGTCGTCGTCATTTTTATAGTGATATCACCGTGCGAATTGATGTCTTGTCCTGGGCGTTGGTGTGTGTGTGTGTGTGTGTGTGTGTGTGTGTGTGTGTGTGTGTGTGTGTGTGTGTGCGCGCGCGTTCGTGCATGCGTGTGTGTGTGTGTGTGTGTGTGTGTGTTTGAGTTGTCTGTCCTTTGTCGTTATTGTCATTTTTATAGTGACATCACTGTATGAATTAATGTCTTGTTCAGGGCGTTGGTGTGTGTGTGTGTGTGTGTGTGTGTGTGTGTGTGTGTGTGTGTGTGTGTGTCCCCTGTGTCGTCATTGTCATTTTTCTAGTGATATCACTGTGTGAATTAATGTCTTTATTCTGGGCGCTGGTGTGTGTGTGTGTGTGTGTGTGTGTGTGTGTGTGTGAAAGGTTTGCTCTGAGCAGCACATCAACCGTTGTCAAGTCTGAAGTGTTTTTTCCTACAGGTGTTGTGCCGGCCACTGGTTTTCTGAAGGAGTCTGGCATTGACATGACACAGCGAGGATTCCTCACTGTAGACCAGGTGTGTGTGTGAGTGTGTGTGTGTGTGTGTGTGTGTGTGTGTGTGTGTGTGTGTGTGTGTGTGTTCGTGTGTTCGTGTGTTCGTATATGTGTGTGTGTGTGTGTGTGTGTGTGTTTAAGAAGGGTTCAGGTGTGTAAAAGTATAGCAGTATATTACCATTTTCCCCGCAGTCATTCCCTTTTTGAAAAGTGGCATACGCCTGATAATGATCTCAGACAAGTTACACATAATAAGTCTTCTTTTGCCGTCATTATCACGTATGAATGTATTAGAATTCTTATAGCAACATTACTATGATTTTTCTCATTTGTTATCTTTGATTGAGAGGAGAGTACAATGACAGCTTTGCACAAGTTAAACCGATTGACCTGTCTGTGTTAGGGCAAAGCCCATTGGCATCTGTGTGTGAGAGTAGGTTCATTGGCATCTTTGTGTGAGAGTGAGGTTCATTGGCGTCTTTGTGTGAGAGTAAGGTTCATTGGCATCTTTGTGTGAGAGCAAGGTTCATTGGCATCTTCTTGTGAGAGTGGGGTTCATTGGCATCTTTGTGTGAGAGTAAGGTTCATTACATCTTTCTGTGAGAGTAAGGTTCATTAACATCTTTGTGTGAGAGTAGGGTTCATTGGCATCTTTGTGTGAGACTAAGGTTCATTGACATATTTGTGTGAGAGTAAGGTTTGTTGGCATCTATGTGTGAGAGTGAGGTTCATTGACATCTTTGTGTGAGAGTAAGGTCCATTGTCATCTTTGTGTGAGAATAAGGTTCATTGGCATTTGTGTGTGAGTAACGTCCACTGACTTTTTTTTTAAAGAGTGAGGTCTATTGACATCTTTGTGTGAGAGTACGGTCCATTGACATCTTTGAAAGCAAAGCTCCATTGACATCTTTGTGTCAGAGTAAGGTTCACTGACATCTTTGTGTGAGAGTAAGGTTCACCGGCATCTTTATATGTGAGAGTAAGATGCACAGACATCTTTGTGTGAACGCAAGGTTGATTGGCATCTTTGTGTGAGAGTAAGGTCCACTGACATCTTTTCTTAAAGTAAGGTCCATTGACATCTTTGTGTGAGAATAAGGTCCATTCAAATCCCTGTGTAAGAATAAGATCCATTGATATATTTTGTATGAGAATAAGGTTCATTCAAATCTTTATGTAAACAATTGAGGTCCATTGACAGCCTTTAAGTCAGAGTGAGGTCCTTTGACATCTTTGTGTGAGAGCTGGTCCATTGACATGTTTGTGTTGCACTAAAGCACATTGACATCTTTGTGTTGAGTAAAGCCTTTAAACATCTTTGAGTAAGAAGATAATAGAATGCAATGCTGTGCGATGCATCACAATGTAATATGATAATTCAGTATGATGCAATGCAATGCAATATGATAATTCGATATGATGCAATGCAGTGCAATATGATAATTCAATATGATGCAATGCAATGCAATATGATAATTCAATATGATGCATCATAATGCAATATGATCATTTAATATGATGCAATGCAATGCAATATGATCATTCAGTATGATGCAATGCAATGCAAGATGATCATTCAGTATGATGCAATGCAATGCAATATGATAATTCAATATAATGCAGTGCAATATGATAATTCAATATGATGCAATGCTATGCAATATGATAATTCAATATGATGCAATGCAATGCAATATGATGATTCAGTATGATGCAATGCAGTGCAATATGATAATTCAGTTTGATGCATCACAATGCAATATGATAATTCAGTATGATGCAGTGCAATGCAATATGATAATTCAGTATGATGGAATGCCATGCAATATGATTATTCACTATGATGCATCACAATGCAATATGATAATTCAGTATGATGCAAGGCAATGCAATGCAATGCAAAATGACACAGTATAATGTAGTACAGTGCAATATGTTGCAACACTGCACAGCACGACTCAAATAATACAACACAGCACAATTCAGTACATGCTGTGGGATTTAGCTCAACACAGAGCAATACAACACTACATGATACAGATCAGCACAGGGCAGTACAACACTACATGATACAGCTCAACACAGTGCAATACAACACTACATGTTACAGCTCAACCCAGAGCAATACAACACTACATGATATAGCTCAACACCGGGCAATACAACACTACATGATACAGCTCAACACCGGGCAGTGCAACACTTCATGATACAGCTCAACACCGGGCAATACAACACTACATGATACAGCTCAACACCGGGGAATACAACACTACATGATACAGCTCAACACAGGGCAATACAACACTACATGATACAGCTCAACACCGGGCAGTACAACACTACATGAAACAGCTCAACACAGAGCAATACAACACTACATGATACAGCTCAACACAGAGCAGTACAACACTACATGATACAGCTCAACACGGGCAACACAACACTACATGATACAGCTCAACACAGGGCAACACAACACTACATGATACAGCTCAACACAGGGCAACACAACACTACATGATACAGCTCATACAGGGCAAGGCAACACTTCATGATACAGCTCAACACGGGGCAAAACAACACTACATGATACAGCTCAACACCGGGCAACACAACACTACATGATACAGCTCAACACAGGGCAGTACAACACTACATGATACAGCTCAACACAGAGCAATACAACACTACATGATACAGCTCAACACCGGGCAACACAACACTACATGATACAGCTCATACAGGGCAATACAACACTACATGATACAGCTCAACACCAGGCAGTACAACACTACATGATACAGCTCAACACTGGGCAGTACAACACTACATGATACAGCTCAACACCGGGCAGTACAACACTACATGATACAGCTCAACACAGAGCAATACAACACTACATGATACAGCACATACAGGGCAATACAACACTACGTGATACAGCTCAACACAGGGGTAATGCAACACTACATGAAACAGCTCAACACAGGGCAGTACAACACTACATGATACAGCTCATACAGGGCAATACAACACTACGTGATACAACTCAATACAGGGTAATGCAACACTACATGAAACAGCTCAACACAGGGCAGTACAACACAACATAATACAGCTCAACACAGGGCAATACAACACTACATGATACAGCTCATACAGGGCAATAAAACACTACATGATACAGCTCAACACAGAGCAATACAACACTACATGATACAGCTCAACACAGGGCAGTACAACACTACATGATACAGCTCAACACAGGGCAAAACAACACTACATGATACAGCTCAACACAGAGCAATACAACACTACATTACAGCTCAGCACATGGGCAATAGAACACTTCATGATACAGCTCAACCCAGGGCAATACAACACTACATGATACAGCTCAACACTGGGAAGTACAACACTACATGATACAGCTCAACACAGGGCAGTACAACACGACATGATACAGCTCAACACAGGGCAACACAACACTACATGATACAGCTCAGCACAGAGCAACACAACACTACATGATACAGCTCAGCACATAGCAATACAACACTATATGATACAGCTCAACACAGGGCAGTACAACACTACATGATACAGGTCAACACAGGGCATCACAACACTACATGATACAATACAATGCAACACAACATGATACAGCTTGACACCGGGCGGTACAACACTACATGATACAGCTAAACACAGGGCAATACAACACTACATGATACAGCTCATCACAGGGTAATACAACACTACATGATACAGCTCAACACAGGGCAATGCAACACTACATGATACAGCTCAACACAGGGCAATACAACACTACATGATACAGCTCAATACAGGGCAACACAACACTACATGATACAGCTCAGCACACAGAGCAATACAACACTACATGATACAGCTCAACACTGGGCAGTACAACACTACATGATACAGGTCAACACAGGGCAACACAACACTACATGATACAATACAATGCAACACTACATGATACAGCTTGACACCGGGCGGTACACAACACTACATGATACAGCTAAACACAGGGCAATACAACACTACATGATACAGCTCAGCACAGGGTAATACAACACACTACATGATACAGCTCAACACAGGGCAATGCAACACTACATGATACAGCTCAACACAGGGCAATACAACACACTACATGATACAGCTCAACACAGGCCAGTACAACACTACATGACACAGCTCAACACAGGGCAATACAACACTACATGATACAATACAATGCAACACAACATGATACAGATCAGCACAGGGCAAGACAACACGACATGATGATGCAGTCAACACAGAGCAATACAACACTACATGATACAGCTCAACACAGGGCAATACAACACTACATGATACAGCTCAACACAGGGCAATAGAACACAAAATGATACAGCTCAACACAGGGCAGAACAATACTACATGATACAGCTCAACACAGTGCAATACAACACTACATGATACAGCTCAACACATAGCAATGCAACACTACATGATACAGCTCAACACAGGGCAAAACAACACTACATGATACAGCTCAACACAGGGCAGTACAACACCACATGATACAGCTCAACACCGGTGAATACAACACTACATGATACAGCTCAACACAGTGCAATACAACACACTACATGATACAGCTCAACACAGGGCAGTACAAACCACATGATACAGCTCAACACAGGGCAATACAACACACTACATGATACAGCTCAACACAGGGCAGTACAACACTACATGATACAGCTCAACACAGGGCAATACAACACTACATGATACAGCTCAACACAGGGCAATACAACACTACATGATACAGCTCATACAGGGCAATACAACACTACATGATACAGCTCATACAGGGCAATACAACACTGCATGATACAGCTCAACACAGGGGTAATGCAACACTACATGATACAGCTCAACACCGGGCAACACAACACACTACATGATACAGCTCAACACAGGGCAATAGAAACACGACATGATACACAGCTCAACACAGGGCAATACAACACTACATGATACAGCTCAACACAGGGCAATAGAACACTACATGATACAGCTCAACACAGGGCAATACAACACTACATGATACAGCTCAACACAGGGCAATAGAACACAACATGATACAGCTCAACACAGGGCATCACAACACTACATGATACAGCTCAGCACAGGGCATCACAACACTACATGATACAGCTCAACACAGGGCAGTATAACACTACATGATACAGCTCAACACAGGGCATACAACACTACATGATACAGCTCAACACAGGACAATACAACACTACATGATACAGCTCAACACAGGGCAATACAACACTATATGATACAGCTCAACACAGGGCAATGCAACACTACATGATACAGCTCAACACCGGGGAATACAACACTACATGATACAGCTCAACACAGGGCAATACAACACTACATGATACAGCTCAGCACAGGACAATACAAACACTACATGATACAGCTCAACACCGGGCAGTACAACACTACATGATACAGCTCAACATAGGGTAATACAACACTACACGATAGAGCTCAACACAGAGCAATGCAACACTACATGATACAATACAGTACAACTACATGATACAATGCAACCTTACATGATACAATACAGTGCAACACTAGATGATACAATACAGTGCAATCTTACATGATACAATACAGTGCAACACTACATGATACAATACAGTGCAACACTACATGATACAATACAGTGCAACACTACATGATACAATACAGTGCAACACTACATGATACAATTCTATGCAACACTACATGATACAATACAGTGCAACACTACATGATACAATACAGTGCAACACTACATGATACAATGCTACGCAACACTATATGATACAATACAGTGCAACACTACATGATACAATACAGTGCAACACTACATGATACAATACAGTGCAACACTACATGATACAATACTATACAACACTACATGATACAATACTATGCAACACTACATGATACAATACTATGCAACACTACATGATACAATACTATGCAACATGAAGCAATGCAATGTTGTCCAGTGCAATGCCCCCCACCGCATCACCACCCCACCCCACTACATCATACCACACCACCCCACACC
>JADBJO010003106.1:52500-145000 GCA_016801955.1 Conus betulinus
CAGGAATGACATGTAACTATTTGGGGACATTTGTGACGTCATCTTGTGGGTGTATGGTTGTCATCGTCAAGGGGAGTAAAGCCGGTACCCCAACCCACAACAGGCCATACGGAAAGTCCGGTCACTCTCTACTAGTAATTCTAGCAAAAACAAATAAACAGAACAAACAAACAAACAACAACAACAATGAAACCCAATCTGTACGTCCCTGTGTATCTTGGCTGTCACTAAACTCGGAGATTGTTTGATTGAATGACTGATTGATTGATGGGTAATCTTCTTATTCCCAAGTGCAACAGATATGCAACGAGATGCTTTTCCCCCCATCTGGTCCTTAATCCTTTGGGGACTAAGGATATCAACACGCTAACATTATTACACAATATAGGGCAGGTAGATGGGCAGAGGAGCGCGCTATATAGAGGAAAACAGCGAGGAAGTGATGATATTTGTTGATGATGATGATGATGAGAGAGAGATTAACGAACATTCGAACTCCTACAAAGGGCGACAATTCTGCTGCAGTCTCTCCCCCAGGTCAAGGTCAACTCCCAGCTTAGAACTTTCTTTTGTGAGGATGTTTCTTTGTTTCTTCCACAGGCCTCGTGTCTGCATGTGTGCTAGGTGCACTGGTGCTATACGTGGCATTTGTCTGGAGTGATAGGAATGTCGTTGTTTCACCATAGGAGCCAAAGTTGTTTGATTTATTTGTTACGTTCTCTAAGCTGTTGAACAAAGTGGTGAGGTTCTCCCAGACAACGTATCTCTTCTCAAAGCAGGTTAACCTGCTTGTGAAGCGCTCAGGCAACACATCTTTTCTCTGTGCTGATTAAACTAAGTGGTGAAGCCTTCTGAGCAAATGTATCTTCCCTCTGATCGGTGAGACTGTGACCCACACACACGGAACACCACCCTCATGTCACATTAAACATGGGATTTTTTTTTACTATCTCTCTTCTTTGCTCCTCAGTGGCTTGCACACACGTATTTCATTCCGTCCCCCTGTCCATAGCCACAGCCCGGCCCGGCCCGCCAGAGCCCCAGCAACGGCAATCCACAGGGAGCAGACAATGTTAAGTTGTCAGAAGGCAACCCACGGAGGAGAGACACTGCACAGCCGTCGAGCCACTTCAGTGGTGTTCAGTGGTGGTACCATAGCTGATTGAAGTTACGCAGGACACCACCTACTAAGCCCATGCTGACAACAAGCAGGCGAATACGAGGCGAGTGGAGGGCACAAGAACAAAAACATCAGAAAGAAAAAAAAAAAAAAAAAAAAAAACAGAGCAAGCACAACCTTTCAGCCTGGCTCACCTCCAAGTCTGCCCTGTCCACACTGCAACAGACTATTCACTGCGAGGATCGGCGATCAGCCATCTTCGTACACACACCGCCACCACCCAGTGATAGCAGAAGTCGTGGTCATCTTTGCACGTGAAGGACAAACAGCAAAAACAAAACAACACTGAAGACAGTAATTGCTTAGTTACGGAGCCAGCATGAGTGAGCTCTCCCTCCGAAAGGCACCACCATAACTGGCAACAACAGCCCCCATGGATTTGTCGATACTGGTGACTCTGACAGAACCAATTCTGGGTCATAAACGTGGCGAGATGATCGAAAGTGAGGTCACCATGACAGCAGGGCATGGAGGGTCACAACATTTGAAACATTTTTCATGCTGATCGAAATAAAAAAAAAAAAAACAAAAAAAAACAACAATAAGACAATGTTAGGTAGGCGCTCAAGGTCTGACCAGCGCATTGGGCCAATGCGTAGTTCAGACATCCGCTAAGTCATAGCCACCAGACCCTCTTCCCTCTCATCTTTTCAATTCTCTCATCATTAGTAGCGTGGTCTCAAAACTTAGCGGATGTGGTGTAGCGTATATGGACTAGTCTGCACGTAGTGACGCCTCCTTGATGAAACTGAAACTGAAACTCAATTTGAGTTTCATCAAGGAGGTTTTCACTGCAGGTGGACTAGTCCATACACGCTGTACCACATCTGCCGAGTTTTGAGACCACGCTGCGCAGGGTTTACAGCTGACGGAGAGAGGAGTTAATGACTGTGATGAAAGGATTTAAGACACAGGTCTCATGGATACGATTTAGCAGACGTCCGAGTTGCGTATTAGCCCAACGCGCTGGTCAGACCTTGGGTAGCTATATAACATTGTCTGTGCCACTATCATCAATGTATGTTTGTGTTTGCGCGTGTATGTGTGTGTGTGTGTGTGTGTGTGTGTGTGCTACGATGCTCACACTGCTCTGTTCCCGATGCTATGTCCACCCATGTAGTTCAGCCATAGCTGGACGGACAGAGGAAATGGCATTTCCTTGCTGGGCACAGCGGGAATCGAACCGACAGCACCTCGGAGCAATGAGCCACGATGTCCATATGTCAGGTGAGGTGGTCAGTCAGGCCTGCCTTGAAGACAACAGAGGCAAAGACACACGCAGTGCAATCATACAGTGCATGACAGAAGTTGAGTCTACCCTATTTTTTTTTTTTCGCGGTGAGGGTGGGGTGGGGGAAGAAGAGGGGTGGAACACACACACACACACACACACACACACACACACACACACACACGAGATTTCTAGAATCAGATCAGCAATTGTTCAAAATGTATCGGTATGCAGAAGATGAAGCTGACGAGGCACTTACGACCACTGCACAACAGATATACCACAATAGATACCAACTCTTCGCGATCCATCCTGAACAGCACGGAAGTCAAACACGATGGGGGTACCAGCCTGCACTGGCTGACCACTGGACACTAGCACAATAGACACCAACTCCTAACGAACCATCCCGAGCAACCAAGAGTCACGATGGGAGTACCAGCCTAAGATGTTGTCTCTCAGTTTGTGAACGTGAAGTTCAGTTCTCAGCATTAAAGACCAGTAAATAATAAAACAGGAAAGAGTCCACAGCGCCGTTTAGAACCCGAGTCATTTCGATGCGAGTAAGATCAATGGTGATGTCACGCAAAGAATCAAATGCACGTTTCACTGAGAAAGAACTGAATAGTATAGCAACAGCAACAACACCAGCACACTGTGAAGAGTGTCGACCATATAGAAGACTTCTGAGACTTGTTTGGCTGTCACTGAGGTGAAAACAAGGGAAAAAAAAAAAAAAAAAAAAAAAAAAGAAAGAGCTGCTCTAAAAGTGCAGATGTTTTCTTTCTGAAGCTGAACTCTTAAAGACACAATTCACCTCGTTTGCAGTGAAGATAACATGAATCATTCACGGAAAGAACAGGAATTTTCATGGAATTGGTTATAGCATTGCTAAAATAATGTGCTTGAGGGGGGGCAGTGGACACAGTACGGCCAAGAGACTTAACTGGCGGTAACAGTACAGCTCCCACTTCCTGTAACTGTGCTCCTCCCCACCTCCACACCCATACCCCTTCCTTCCAAAAAAATCGCTCAGCGTGAAGTAAATAGTCCCGTTTTGGAAGAGAAAAAAAAAAGGCCAGGGGAAGATACTACCTGTCTTTCCACTGCAAATAAGAGTTAACTTTTCTCAGTTCACAGGTCCGAATCATTACGCGATTTGTGCCTACGTCGTTTGATAAACAAACGTCACATCAAACCCCAAAACATGCAGATCTGAATCGACCAGTCATAATAGCCATCAAGAAGTCGAGCAGTTTGCACAGATCCACCACTGTACTCCAGTGGATTCCATCCCACTGTGGGATCACTGTGCATGAGAAGGCTGACGCTTTAAGTTTGGGAACGATGAAACAAGAAGCTCAAACAAAACGTTTTCTCCGGCTCATTCCTAACAAAGTGCAGATAAACGATGCAAAGAACCTGGAGAGCTTATTGAGTGAGCTGAGAAATGAAAGTTGAAAGATATTTGCGTTTGTGATCAACGTTCTTCTTGAGTCTTTTAGAAAAGAAAATTGTGTTCACCGAGACAAGTTGTGGATTTGAGGATGAAGTATGTGTCATAATTTTTTTCTCAGCTATTGCCAAAAGGAAGTACATTAAAAATTTCCTCTCTTGCTCTCAGTACATTTTTCCTGAAGTAGATTTGCTCAGTGATTTTTTTTTCCTCCTCATTTGTGCCTTACAAAATGTGAATAAAAAAAATGAACCGATGTGCGGAGAACTGAAGGCGAAAGAGAGAGAGAGAGAGAGAGAGAGAGAGAGAGAGAGAGAGAGAGAGAGAGGGGGGGGGGGGGGGGGGGGGAGCGAACAGACGGACAGACGTTTCTCGCCTGAATACCTTTTGCAAAGCTACGTCCTTTGTGTACCCGCTGCCTATTGGACAAATGTGGCTGTCTCTATTGTAGCCTCAGTCATTTAGTCTGTCATGCACTATGTCATTATTGTAGGCCTCTGCGCTTTGCACTGAGGTGTGATAACATTATTGTACCCACTAACTTTTGGACTAATGCGAGATGTGATTATGTTGTTTACAATCGATTAGCAACTATTCTTTCATAGTATTCTTTATTTCATTTTATTCAGTTTCATTTTGATGAATTCAGTACACCTGTTCCTGATTGTTATACGTATCTCAAATAAACATAACCTGAATAGTTTTAGGGAACTGTTTGTACAATTTGTGCTTTTTCCTTTATCTTCTGTTAGTTTTTTTTTTCTTCATCGAATGTTGGTTTGTTTGATTCTTTGGTCATTCATAGTCAACATCTTTCAAACACATATGTCCCATTGTATTAAATAATAGCATCTTCAAGTCTGTCTAAACCAGATTTATGTGTGTTTTGTGTTCACATGTGTTGACTAGTCAACATCCTAGAAAAAAGAAATTTTTCAGTAAATAACAATCGGGTTTAAATTAACCATCTTTGTTCGAATTATATTTACCTTTTTTGTTTGTTTGTTTGTTTTTTTTTTCCCCTTCTTCTTTTTCTTTTTCTCTCTCTCTTTTTTAAACGATAAATCACCTTTACCCTGGGTGTGTGCAGGTGAAATAACAATTTTGTCCGCGGGTTTAAATTAGGTCTTTGTCGTTGATCGCTGCCTCTTTTATAGTCATAAACAGTCATAAATATTGTGGGGCTGCTTTGCGATTACGTTACGACTTCTTTGCTACTGGGATAAAGAGTAGCAGTACTTTTGCTGGGATGAACTAATCGCGGCATAAAGACTCGCAGGGTGAGCTCCCCCCTGAAATCGGGTCATTGCCGTGTGACCATCTCAATGTCGTAAATGCAAGGTGATTTGTTGATCGCAGTTCTTTTTATCAAGAAAAACAGGCCACACATACAAACACTGACACAGAAACACCGAGAAACATACAGGCACCCTTGTAGAGTTTTACAGAAGCTTTTGCGACATTGTGGCATTGTGTCATAAACTGGAATTTCCAAAGCTGGAAAATGCGAGTCGTGTTTGGAGGTGCAGCGAACGACAGATGATGATAAACATTTAAAGTTATTCCACTGTGCTCGTCTGGCGAACAGCTGAACGCAGCTCAAAGCTCGACGGTTGAAAAGAAATGTCAACCCTGTCGCTGCTATTTTACAAGATTGAAACTTTAGCTGTTCTGTGTGGGTTTGACTGTTCTAAGAGCGTCCGGCGAAGCTCTTCAACACACCTGTGTCACACCTATTCAGATACTGATTTAGGAGTCCATTTCAGAACGTCAACATTGAATTAAGGTCGCTCTCGTTTTGTAACAACAATATTTTCTCAGGTAGCAAGAGACGCTGAGTAAGCACTTGATGAAAATAGTTTGAAGGATTCACGGAAGTGGTTTGGACAGTTTCCGGGGAGTGAGTCAAATCAGTGAGCAGACGGCAAAATGACGATGTCCAGGGGAGGGGTGCGTCCACCACCCGTATGTGCGGACTGTTCGGCTCCAGGTAGATCTGTCTTTATTGGATCTGTTCGAGCATCGTCTCTCGTTCATTTTGTTTTGATTTGACACATTTTTTGTGTGTGTTGAACTCTCTCTCTCTCTCTCTCTCTCTCTCTCTCTCTCTCTCTCTCTCTCTCTCTCTCTCTCTCATTGTCTCACTCTCACTCATTCACTCACTCTCTGTCTTTGTCTCTCTCTCTCTCTCTCTCTCTCTGCCTGCCTGTCTGTCTGTCTGTCTCACTCATTCACTCTCACTCATTCACTCACTCTTTCATCTCATCTCTCTCTCTCTCTCTGTGTGTCTCTGTCTCCCTCTCCCTCTCTCCCTCCCCCTCTGGGCTGATGCTAAGTGCTCTGGCCAGTGCGGCATGACCATTGGTAAGGCTGAGCACATTTATGACTGAGGCAAGACCATCTATAACAATGAAATTTGTGAAGATCTCTCTCGTACGTAGTTTTTGCCAAATGCTTCAGAGCTATCTCTTGACTGAACGCCATCTGGTTGGTTGGTTCTTGAATGGTTCATTTCTATGCACCATAGACAAATGAACAGTTTATCATCAGAACAAGCTAAAGGGATGGTGCTCGATCAACAGATAGTCTGTTTCAGAGACTGTCTTGTAAATTATGATAAACAGCATCACTTTTCAAATCCCAGAATGAATTGAACATGACAAGTTTCATAAGAAAAATTGCAGCTAGCTAGATGCATCAACTGTCACACCATTCTGTCCACAGTAATAAGTCTCAGAAAATGACAATGGGAGTGGGCAGCCAACAAGAAATGATGAGACAATATGGGTACACGTATATGGTCTGATGAGGTGGCCACACTAACTGAGTGAGCAGCCTACAAGAAAGAATGAGATAGAATGGGTACATGTATGTAGATGGTCTGATGAGGTGGTCACACTGACTCGTGTGAATGGACAGTATTTTCTCTTTGTCTAGTGATTTACATTACACAGTTTTGTCTGTCTGTCTCTCTCTCCTCTCTCCACCTCCCTTCCTCTCTCTGTTTTGAATGCTTTCTTTCACACACACACACACACACACACACACACACACACACACACACACACACACACACACACACACACACAAACACACACACACATACACACACACACACACTCTTACTCACACACACACACACACACACACACACACACACACACACACACACACACACACTCTTACTCACACACACACACACGCACGCACGCACGCACGCACGCACGCACACACTTTGTGCACTCTCTGTCTGACTTTGTCTGTTTTCCTGTCTCTCCCTCTCTCTAGTGATAATTAGTTGTCGTACTGGAAGAATTATGTGTTTCACCAGCTAGCTGTTCATATGAGTCAGAACAACAGAAGGCCTAGCAAAAGAGAATGAAGTGACATTAAGGGTGCATGAGCTGGAAAAAAAAATCAGTCATTCTGCTCCACCTGATCCAATGCTAGAGTCACTGTTCCTTTAGGGAACACATGGAATTTACCAGTCCTGGAGTCAGAGGGCACACATAATCTTCAATCATTTTGAATATTCGTTGAACATCTGACACCCATGAAATCAAATGTTTCTCCCTTGAAACTGTGGAAGTCTAGAGGACAGTAATCACAGACTCAAAGTCTAAAGTGCGGCCACAAGTGCTGAATGCTGGTTTTCAGTCTGTCTGCTGTTAGGGGTGAGAAAAATACTACAGTGGAGTCAGGAGCAAGTGCCAGATACCTGTTGTTGCCTTAAGCTCTGTCCATGAGGATATTACTGAAGATGGTGCGCTGAAGGTTTAATGCTGTCAAGGCCCCCATAAAGCTTGTGGGCTGGGTATTATCTCCCCATAGGTGCTACAGGACCTGACAGTTGAGGTCATCCCAGTTCCGATATGATGATGAACAACAAACCCTCCTTATCATCTGGAGTCGTTGTGTCAGACTGGCGTTTGGCTAATTCTGTGCCCATTTTTCAGAAGAGAGAAAATTACAATCCAGCCAGTTGTTGCCTGGATCTTACTTACAAGCATTTCACACAAGATCCTGGAGTGTGTTAGTTATTGTCATGGTCAGTGCCCTCGTGAACTACCTTGAAGAGAACAGCATACACTGCCTGGATCTGCATAGGGTTCCTAAGGTCATAATCCTGTGAGACTCAGCATGTCGACTTGATTGAGGAACTGTTTAGCAATATGGAGCAGGGCGGCCAAGTTGACAGAAAAGACATTTTCATTGACTTTGCTGTTCAAAACCTCTGGTGGAGTGAACCACAGTCTTCTAGTCTGCATGTTGCACCACTGTTGTTTGTCCTTTGTGGGTGAAGATGTCCACGACTTCTGATGTCACACTGGGACTGGGAGGTGGTGTGTGTACGAAGATGGCTGAGCAGGCTGATCCTCACATTGAATAGTCTGCTGCAGTGTGGACTGATAATGTGCAGATAAAGGTATCCCCCCCACCCCCCCCCCCACCCCCCCTCTATTCCTAGAAAGTTTTTTTGTGGTTATTTTGGGCCTGGTTCTGTGCTAGGACATGCTGGAATTAGCTTGTCTTTTGGGGGGGGGGGGGGGGGGGGGGGGGGGTGGGGGGTGGGGGGGGGAGTGGAAAGTAGTTGCTGGCTGATAAGATCCACATAGAATAAGATGCTCTTTATTCTGACTGTAGAGAGAATAAGATGCTCTTTATTCTGACGGTAGAGAATAAGATGCTCTTTATTCTGACTGTAGAGAATAAGATGCTCTTTATTCTGACTGTAGAGAATAAGATGCCCTTTATTCTGACTGTAGAGAATAAGATGCTCTTTATTCTGACGGTAGAGAATAAGATGCTTTTTATTCTGACTGTAGAGAATAAGATGCTCTTTATTGTGATGGTAGAGAAGAAGATGCTCTTTTATTCTGACTGTAGAGAGATAAGATGCTCTTTATTCTGACTGTAGAGAATAAGATGCTCTTATTCTGACTGTGGTCGTCTTCTTCTCCTCTTCTCCACCTGTCCCTGCATGACCAGCACAGCAGCAGAATGCTCAGCGGCATCAGATGGATGAATTGGAAGAAATTGTCAGTGGATCAGGTGACACGATGCATGGTTTCACTTTCAGTATTTGAATCATCAAGGAGTAGGCTAGCTGTTTATATGTTGAAATTGAAACTCTCGGCATATTGGTCCATGCTACCCTCTCCCCTCCTCCCTCTTTCCACTTCCACTTCCCCCCCCTCACTCTTTGTGCTCCTACACACACACACACACACACACACACAACACACACACACACACACACACACACACACACACACACACACACACACACACACACACACACACACACACACACACACACACACACACATACACACACACACACTCATTCACTCACTCAATCAAAAAACAAACAAACAAAGAAACCAACCAACCAACCAAAAACAAACAAACAAAACAAACAAACAAAAAGCTGAGAAACACGGCAGAACTTTGGCCTTGATTTGAACATCAAGTCAGTATAGCCTTGAAAAAGAACTAAAATTGAAGCGAAATTGAAAACTGTTTCAGTGTTCGTCAGGATTTCGACTCCTCTTCATGCTTAAGGCCAAGTCATTTTGGGTGATGGGGAGAGGGGCGATGTAGAGAAGTGGGAGTAGGGTGAGGAAAGACTCAAAGAGAAGCAAGGTTAGGGGACAGGACGAATGACAGCAGAAATTCAGGCAGAAGTGGGACAAACAAGTGCAGTGATTAAGATAACATGGCTATCGGAAAGAAAAAGGGGAGATCAATGGGTAGGCGGGAACTTTTTTGATTTTATGTGATGGCTGATTCTGACGCTTTTGATAGCGGACACTCCAAACGAATAAGGTACAGTGTAAACTTATTAGGTTTTCTATCCAACCATGCAGCAGTCTCGTCCATTCTTACAGCAAAAGATGCAGCCCTCTCCCCCCCCACCCCAAATTCAACAAAGCAAAGCTACAGGACATTGCATGAAAAATGAAAATTACTTGCCCATTTCTTTGTGGTTTGATGGCCCATGTGGGAGAGTTGACTGCAATCAATTTGTTCTCCATAAAGAGTGTAATGCTCTTGTTTTATTTATTGTTGAAAAAGTTAATTGGTTTTGAGTAGAAAAGTTCAGGGTTGGTAGATGAAAATGTGGTCAGCTGGGTACCATAGTTGACCACAATTATTTTTCCCCTCAATGAATATGTATTAATTCAAATTACCTGTTTTCCTCCTGATCCGAAAGGCCAAAACTACACATTAAAGCTTATTATGGGTCACGTGGCTGTGTATAACACTCCCATTGACTAGAAAAGAACCCAAAACAAACAAAAAAAAAAACAAAAACAAACAAAAACTAAAGGATAAAAGAAAGGAGATGTAGGCACAGATGTATGACAAGTTCTTAAACAGACGGCCGAAGAGAACAGGAGACTGAGGAACTAAACCTACCAAGCACTGTCCAGCGCTCAGCTCTTTGGTCGCCACAAATGTACTGTTTGCAAACTGGCGGTGCACTGTCCAGCACTCAGCTCTTTGGTCGCCACAAATGTACTGTTTGCAAACTGGCAGTGCATTGTCCAGCGCTCAGCTCTTTGGTCGCCACAAATGTACTGTTTGCAAACTGGCGGTGCACTGTCCAGCACTCAGCTCTTTGGTCGCCACAAATGTACTGTTTGCAAACTGGCGGTGCACTGTCCAGCACTCAGCTCTTTGGTCGCCACAAATGTACTGTTTGCAAACTGGCGGTGCACTGTCCAGCACTCAGCTCTTTGGTCGCCACAAATGTACTGTTTGCAACTGGCGGTGCACTGTCCAGCACTCAGCTCTTTGGTCGCCACAAATGTACTGTTTGCAAACTGGCGGTGCACTGTCCAGCACTCAGCTCTTTGGTCGCCACAAATGTACTGTTTGCAAACTGGCGGTGCACTGTCCAGCACTCAGCTCTTTGGTCGCCACAAATGTACTGTTTGCAAACTGGCAGTGCACTGTCCAGCGCTCGGCTTTTTGGTCGCCACAAATGTACTGTTTGCAAACTGGTGCGCACTGTCCAGCACTCGGCTCTTTGGTCGCCACAAATGTACTGTTTGCAAACTGTCGGTGTACAGTGTCAATGCAATGCATGTTTTCCAGACTTGTCTGGCTGCCACATGTAGGTAGATCGGAGTTCTCTGCTACAGCATTTATGTATCCAAGTGGCAACAATATCAGCTGTATCAAGAAAGATGACTAGTTGTGTAGACTTTTTTGTACATTGAACTCATATGTTCAAAACTGGAAAGAGTGGTAAATGGAAAAAAAAAAAAAGGACACAAACAAACCAGTTACAATTACAAGGGAGTAAGTAGGGCAGTCAGTGTGGTTCAGCAGAGGGATCAGCAAAGCAAGGAAAGCACATATTGCATACCACTACCAGTCACAGTTAAACAGGTGTACAGGCTTGTTTTTCTGATTGAAAAAAGAAAAAAAAGAAGAAAAAAAAAAAACAATCACACAGGATTGATACAGTCAGTGCAGCTCAGCTGGGGCATTAGCCAAATCATACATAATGCACTTACCAGAATGGAACAGCTATACATGCATGATTTTGTGTGTGTGTTTTTGGTTAATTTGGCATCAGGTGTGCAACAGAGTGAGGCTATTATTAGCGCTAAACCTCATTTGCTCTGAAAAACTTCACATGTAGAAAGCTTAAATAACAGTTGATGCATTCCAGTACCTTGAGGAAGAAAAAAAGAATGGACTTCACGATGGCGCATTCTATTGGTCAGTGAGGAAGTGTGTTTTGCAGACCTTTTGTGACCGTGCAATTTATTGGTCATGTCAGCGATGACCTGTATGTTGCGGACCTTTCACAATGTGGCATTTAATCAGTCAACGATGACTTGCATGTTTCAGACCCCACCTGGGCGTCGGTGAACCGTGGCGTGCTGATCTGTGATGAGAGTGCTGCAGTGTGCACCGCAGTCTGGGACGACACATCTCCATCGTCAAGTCCCTGAAGAAGGGCCAGTGGTCTCCCAGTCAGCATGCTGTAAGAGCTGTAGTGTACCTTTGCAAATAGACAGACAGACAGCAGGTAGACAGACAGACAGACAGACATCTCCATCATCAAGTCTCTCTGAAGAAGGGGCAGTGGGTCTCCCAGCCAGCATGCTGTAAGATCTGTACCTCTGCAAATAGACAGACAGACAGACAGGCATACAGACAGACAGACATCTCCATTGTCAAGTCCCTGAAGAAGGGCCAGAGGTCTCCCAGTCAGCATGCTGTAAGATCTGTACCTCAGTAAATAGACAGACAGACAGACAGACAGACATCTCCGTTGTAAAGTCCCTGAAGAAGGGCCAGTGGTCTCCCAGTCAGCATGCTGTAAGATCCGTACCTCTGCAAATAGTCAGACAGACAGACAGACAACAGGTTGACAAACAAACACACACACGTCTCCATTGTCAAGTCGCTGAAGAAGGGCCAGTGGTCTCCTAGTCAGCACGCTGAAAGATATCTGTCAGACAGACAGGAGGCACACAGACGAACATGAGGAGACAACAGCTATGTTCCTAGAGGGAGGGAAGGTGGGTTGGATTGAGAGAGGGAGAGACAGAGAGGTGCTTAGACAGAGGCAGAGTGAGAGACGAGACTGAGAAATATACAGCTGGAGGGAGGGAGGGAGAGAAGAGAGAGAGAGAGAGATCTGAATGCTGTGGGGTCAACTTGTTAATGAAATTTTATCAACAAGAATCTGAACATGATTATGATGTCAGATGGTGCATCTGTTAGCCCCAGTGGAACCACCACCATGTTGATGATGATGATGGCCATGATAATGATGATGATGATGATGATGTGATGATGATGATGGCCATGATAATGATGATGATGATGATGATGTGATGATGATGATGGCCATGGTAATGATGATGATGATAATGATGTGATGATGATGATGGCCATGCCATGATAATGATGATGATGATGTGATGATGATGATGGCCATGGTAATGATGATGATGATGATGATGATGTGATGATGATGATGGCCATGATAATGATGATGATGATGATGATGTGATGATGATGATGGCCATGGTAATGATGATGATGATGATGATGATGATGGCCATGATAATGATGATGATAATGATGATGATAACGATGTTGATGAGGATGATGATGATGATGATGACAGTGATGTTGTCAGATGGTGTATCTGCTGGCCACCAGTGGAGCCAGTAGCATGTTGACTGTTGTTATTGTTGATGATGACGATGTTGTTGATGTCGTCAGATGGTGTACCTGCTGGCCACCAGTGGCGCCAACAACATCTGGGAGCACACCATGCTGGACCCCTCCCAGAACAGACAAGGAAAGAAGAAACCTGGACCCCGCGACCCTCTGCAGTGAGTACACTGACAGACAGACAGACAGACACACACACACACACACACACACACACACACACACACACACACACACACACACACACACACACACACACATACACACACAAACACACACACCATGCTGGACCCCTCCCAGAACAGACATGGAGAGAAGAAAACCTGGACCCCGCGACCCTCTGCAGTGAGTACACTGACAGACAGACAGACACACAGACACACAGACACACACACACACACACACACACACACACACACACACACACACACACACACACACTTAAACCGTTCACCGCCTGAAAATATTACGTAACAAAGGCTGGCCCAGTGCCAGGGAAATCTAATGATTTGGGGGTAATAATTAACAAAAGATTCTAGCTCAGAAACTACAAAAGATATAAAAATAAAATATATATGATTTTTGAAGGAAATTGAATGGAGATTTTGAATCTGGGCTTTTTTTTGTTTTAATTTTGATCATAAAAAAATATTTAGGCATTTAGATTTGGATAGATTTTTTTGCACAATCAAAAACATATGTATTACCACTACAGCTTCACATCCAAAAAAGAACACAAAGCAAAAAAGTTGAAAATAAAGTTTGTATTGTCACACTACACCTGTAAAATGAAAGTAGAACAGTCTAGAAGTCTATCCAGACGCTCACACCTCATCGCAGACAGGTCAGTTCACGACCACGCCCCCCTCCCCCCACCACGCCCCCTCACTGGACTTCAACCCTCTCTTTCACTCTCTCCTCTCCTTCCCCTACCTTTCCTGCTGCCTGTGTCACGCCGCGAGCAGGCCGCGCTCCCCTCTCGCGCTGACTAACAGGTCGCTGGCCACTCGCACGCAGTGCAGAGTACACACTAGGCTAGCTCGTTCGACGTTGGTAACCAGTCAGCTGAACACACTCGTGAGATTGCACAGCACGACTCGATAACTGACGATATGGTGGTCGCAATTCCATCACTATCATCATCTCACCTTCATGCTCGAGTGAGTCGGTGAATAAAAGATTATTATCTCTGTCAAAAATGATTAGCAGAGCCCACTCAGCTGTGTAAGTACGTTGATTTGGTCGCTACGCTCGTCGAAGGTTGCGCCGCCATCTTTGCAAGCGAGACAAAGCGCTGGCTGGTCATCCAGTCAGTGATGAGGAAAAATGGTCTTTCCCTCACGTGTGGTCATTTGCATATCATTTTAATGCTGCAGACATATAAGGCTTACTATGCGCACTCTATTTCAGTCCTTTGATAGGAATAGTAACGAATGAAAATTCAAGAAAAATGCATGACGTCAGTGGACGGCCCATAGGCACTGGAAGTACATTTTTACTACGGCGTCAGCTGACGGGCTTAAAGGCACTCAACGGGGTTAAACACACACACATACACACACAAATACACACACCATGCTGGACCCCTCCCAGAAAGACATGGAGAGAAGAAACCTGGACTCCACGACCCTCTGCAGTGAGTACACTGACGGACAGACGGACGGGACGGGACGGGACGGGCACACACACACACACACACATATATGCACACATACACACACACACACACACACACACACACACACACACACATACTCATATGCACACACACACACACACACACACACACACACACACACACACACACACACACACATTGTTCAGTATGTTACATGATGCTTTGTTTATTGTATGTCACGTGAAGTATTGTTCATCGTATGCAACATGATGTGTTGCTCATTGTTTGTAACATGTTCGTGTTTGTAACATGATGCATTTGTACATGATTTGTTGTTCATTGGTATATGATGTTCATTTTATATAATGTGTTATTGTATCATGCTGCATGTGTTGTTTATTGTCTTATATAATTTTTGTATTTTATATCATATTATATGTGTAGTTGATTGTTATAAGATGTGTAGTTGATTGTATGTACTTATGTGACGTATTGTACATCATATGTTACCTGATGTTCATTTAAGTTACACATGGTGCTGTTACATGGCATGTTGTTCATTTGATGTTACATAATGTGTTGTTCATTATAGGACACATGGTGTGTATTGTAAGCAACATAATGTGGTGTTCATTGTTTGAAACATGCTGTTCATTGTTGTTTACTTGATATTTATTGATTGTGACTACATGTTCTTAGTTCTTTTTCATGTTGTGTGTTGTTGATTATATGTTATATGATGTGTTGTTTATTGAAAAATACGTGAATTGTTGTTCATGGTGTGGTCTGTGGTGTGGTGGTGTTCATGTATGTTACATGACTAGTGCATATTGTCTGAAATGTGGTGTGTCGTTCATTATGTGTCATGTGATGTGTTGATCATTGTGTTGGCCGTTACTTGATATGCTGTTAATTACATGGCATGTGGTGTGTTGTTAGTTAGATGTTATATGATGCAGTGTTAACTGTATAGATGTTACTTGATGTGTTGGTTATTGTATGGCGTGTGTGTGTGTTGTTAGTTAGATGTTATATGATGCAGTGTTAACTGTATAGATGTTACTTGATGTGTTGGTTATTGTATGGTGTGTGGTGTGTTGTTAGTTAGATGTTATATGATGCAGTGTTAACTGTATAGATGTTACTTGATGTGTTGGTTATTGTATGGTGTGTGGTGTGTTGTTAGTTAGATGTCATATGATGCAGTGTTAACTGTATAGATGTTACTTGATGTGTTGGTTATTGTATGGTGTGTGGTGTGTTGTTAGTTAGATGTCATATGATGCAGTGTTAACTGTATAGATGTTACTTGATGTGTTGGTTATTGTATGTGTGGTGTGTGGTGTGTTGTTAGTTAGATGTCATATGATGCAGTGTTAACTGTATAGATGTTACTTGATGTGTTGGTTATTGTATGGTGTGTGGTGTGTTGTTAGTTAGATGTCATATGATGCAGTGTTAACTGTATAGATGTTACTTGATGTGTTGGTTATTGTATGGTGTGTGGTGTGTTGTTAGTTAGATGTCATATGATGCAGTGTTAACTGTATAGATGTTACTTGATGTGTTGGTTATTGTATGGTGTGTGGTGTGTTGTTAGTTAGATGTCATATGATGCAGTGTTAACTGTATAGATGTTACTTGATGTGTTTGGTTATGTATGGTGTGTGGTGTGTTGTTAGTTAGATGTTATATGATGCAGTGTTAACTGTATAGATGTTACTTGATGTGTTGGTTATTGTATGGTGTGTGGTGTGTTGTTAGTTAGATGTCATATGATGCAGTGTTAACTGTATAGATGTTACTTGATGTGTTGGTTATTGTATGGTGTGTGGTGTGTTGTTAGTTAGATGTCATATGATGCAGTGTTAACTGTATAGATGTTACTTGATGTGTTGGTTATTGTATGGTGTGTGGTGTGTTGTTAGTTAGATGTTATATGATGCAGTGTTAACTGTATAGATGTTACTTGATGTGTTGGTTATTGTATGGTGTGTGGTGTGTTGTTAATTAGATGTTATATGATGCAGTGTTAACCGTATAGATGTTACTTGATGTGTTGGTTATTGTATGGTGTGTGTGGTGTGTTGTTAGTTAGATGTCATATGATGCAGTGTTAACTGTATAGATGTTACTTGATGTGTTGGTTATTGTATGGGGTGTGGTGTTGTTAGTTAGATGTTATATGATGCAGTGTTAACTGTATAGATGTTACTTGATGTGTTGGTTATTGTATGGCGTGTGGTGTGTTGTTAGTTAGATGTTATATGATGCAGTGTTAACTGTATAGATGTTACTTGATGTAGGTATTGTTATTGTATGGTGTGTGGTGTGTTGTTAGTTAGATGTTATATGATGCAGTGTTAACTGTATAGATGTTACTTGATGTGTTGGTTATTGTATGGTGTGTGGTGTGTTGTTAGTTAGATGTTATATGATGCAGTGTTAACTGTATAGATGTTACTTGATGTGTTGGTTATTGTATGGTGTGTGTGTGTGTTGTTAGTTAGATGTCATATGATGCAGTGTTAACTGTATAGATGTTACTTGATGTGTTGGTTATTGTATGGTGTGTGTGGTGTTGTTAGTTAGATGTTATATGATGCAGTGTGTTAACTGTATAGATGTTACTTGATGTGTTGGTTATTGTTGTATGGTGTGTGGTGTGTTGTTAGTTAGATGTTATATGATGCAGTGTTAACTGTATAGATGTTACTTGATGTGTGTTGGTTATTGTATGGGTGTGGTGTGGTGTGTTGTTAGTTAGATGTTATATGATGCAGTGTTAACTGTATAGATGTTACTTGATGTGTTGGTTATTGTATGGTGTGTGGTGTGTTGTTAGTTAGATGTTATATGATGCAGTGTTAACTGTATAGATGTTACTTGATGTGTTGTTGGTTATTGTATGGTGTGTGGTGTGTTGTTAGTTAGATGTTATATGATGCAGTGTTAACTGTATAGATGTTACTTGATGTGTTGGTTATTGTATGGTGTGTGGTGTGTTGTTAATTAGGTGTCATATGATGCAGTGTTAACTGTATAGATGTTACTTGATGTGTTGGTTATTGTATGGTGTGTGGTGTGTTGTTAATTAGATGTCATATGATGCAGTGTTAACTGTATAGATGTTACTTGATGTGTTGTTTATTGTGTGGTGTGTGGTGTGTTGTTAATTAGATGTCATATGATGAAGTGTTCATTGTATGGCTGTTACTTGATCTGTTGTTTATTGTGTGGTGTGTGGTGTGTTGTTAATTAGATGTCATATGATGAAGTGTTTATTGTGTGGTGTGTTGTTTCAGTCCCAACAAGTCAGACTTCATCCGAGCCAAGTACCAGTTCCTGTCTTTTATCAACAAGCAGAAGGACAGTGAGGCTAGCACCCTGGACGACGTCAGCAAGGTACACCCATCCTTCTCTGCCTGTGTTTTTACCAGAGCTTCTCTGTCTGTCTGTCTGTCTATCTTTTTTTTCTCTTTCTGTCTAACTCTCTGTCTGTCTGTCTCTCTGTGTCTGTCTTTCTCTGTCCATCTGTCAGTCTCTCTCTCTCTCTTTTTTGTGTGTTTGTGTATGTGAATGCATGCATGCAAGTTGTGTGTGTGTGTGTGTGTGTGTGTGTGTGTGTGTGTGTGTGTGTGTGTTAGTGGAGAGTTCACAGAAACAGAGCATAAAAAGGACCTAAAGGGTTGGGAGACCTTGCTACTTAAGTTAGTCGATGTATGATAAAAGGCACCTTTCTAGATGGTCAGGAAAGGGTCATAGGTGCACACCAGACGCACACCACTCGAAATTAACCCCTGTATTGGTAAATACAAAAAAAACAAGAAGCAATTTTTTTTTTTGTAGAAGCCTGGTAGCTTGCTATGCCTGGACCTATCATGGTTTGGGGTTTTTCTCCTCACACTTGTCAGAATTTCTTAGAGGAGTTTTCTTAATTTCATAAACATGATGCACTTCCATGAGTGCATGGTGCTTTGTTTCAGTGGTGGTATTTGCTAGTTGACCGGAAAGTCTACAGCAGTTTCGGAAAAAAGAATGGATTTAAGGAAGATTTGGTGATTTGTTCATTTGTTTGCTTTGTTTCTTTGTTCCACACTAGTTATGTGTTGATTGACTGACTGAGGTGTTCTGTGGGCAGGAACTGCACTCCAGTGTGAGAACCAACAACGTGGAGACCTGTCTGCGTCTGTTGTCCAAGGGGGCTGACCCCAACTACTTCTACAGGGTAGGGGGACCTCTGTGTGTGTGTGTGTGTGTGTGTGTGTGTGTGTGTGTGTGTGTGTGTGTGTGTGTGTGTGTGTGTGTGTGTGTGTGTGCGCGCGCGCGCGTGTGTGTGTGCGTGCACGTGTGCATGCATGCGTGTGTGTGAGAGAGAGAGAGAGAGAGAGAGAGAGACATACAGAGAGAGAGGAGGAGATAGAGAATGTTGTTGTTGATCAGTCTTGTGGGCATGAAGACAAGGAGAGGGAGAAGAGTCTTGTTGCAGCTCCCGCCCCTGTCCCCTTGGCCAGTTTATACTTCCCTTCATCTTCACATCTCCAGCTTTTCCACCCCAACTGCACTATGGTGACTTCATGGACGAAGATGAACTGTCCAGTGTTAGTTTAGAAAAGTAACAAAGAGGTCAGCTAAAAAATACGTAGAGATAACACACACTGGCACGTGCATACAAGCCCCCCCCCCACACACACACACACATATGCATACACACACACACACACACACACACAAGCACGTGTGCACACACGCTGAGAGACCTTGAAAGGATGAAAGGCATACGTTCTAAAAGCATTGACAGTGATTTTGGAATACAGGAGCATGAAATAGGCACAAAGGTAACTGACTCATGCACTTAGTGCGGGCAGCAGAACAAACGGAGGAGAGGTGCCAGTCGTCAGATGACAACAAACAACTGACCTAACAGTTCAACACAGCACACAGTACAGCCCACCACCATACTCCCTGTTTCAGGAGAAAGGCTACTGCCTCACATATGTGACAGCACAGGCAGGACAGAGCTGCTAGTTGTTACACAACAACACACTCTCCATGCAGTACAGCCCACCACCACACCCCCTGTTTCAGGAGAAAGGCAACTGCCCCATGTATGTGGCAGTATAGAGAGGACATACACAAACAGAACAAATCAACACACAATACAGTACAGCCCACCACACCCCCTGTTTCAGGAGAAAGGCAACTGCCCCATGTATGTGGCAGTATATAGGCAGGACATACACAAACAGAACAGTTCACCACTCCATAGAGTACAGCCCCACCACACCCCCTGTTTCAGAAGAAGGGCAACTGCCCCATGTATGTGGCAGTATAGGCAGAACAGACACAAACAGAATAGTTCACTACAGCATACAGTACAGCCCACCCACACCCCCTGTTTCAGGAGAAAGGCATCTGCCCCATGTATGTGACAGTATAGAGAGGACATACACAAACAGAACAAATCAACACACCATACAGTACAGCCCACCACACCCCCTGTTTTAGGAGAAAGGCAACTGCCCCATGTATGTGGCAGTATAGGCAGGACATACACAAACAGAACAGTTCACCACTCCATAGAGTACAGCCCACCACACCCCCTGTTTTCAGGAGAAGGGCAACTGCCCCATGTATGTGGCAGTATAGGCAGGACAGACACAAACAGAACAGTTCACCACTCCATAGAGTACAGCCCACCACACCCCCTGTTTCAGGAGAAAGACAACTGCCCCATGTATGTGGCGGTGCAGGCAGGACATAGAGAAACAGAACAGTTCACCACTCCACACAGTACAGCCCACCCCACCCCCTGTTTCAGGAGAAGGACATCTGTCCCATGTATGTGGCGGTGCAGGCAGGACGTACAGAAACAGAACAATTTAACACACCACCACTCCCTACAGTGCATATAGAACAGAGCTGCTGGATGTTAGTTGACACTAACAGAACAATTTAACACACCACCACTCCCTACAGTGCATATAGAACAGAGCTGCTGGATGTTAGTTGACACTAACAGAACAATTTAACAAAACACCACTCCATACAGTGCATACAGAACAGAGCTGCTGGATGTTAGTTGACAATAACAGAACAATTTAAGGCACCACCACTCCATACAGTGCATACAGAACAGAGCTGCTGGATGTTAGTTGACAATAACAGAACAATTTAAGGCACCACCACTCCATACAGTGCATACAGAACAGAGCTGCTGGATGTTAGTTAATAACAGAACAATTTAAGACACCACCACTCCATACAGTGCATACAGAACAGAGCTGCTGGATGTTAGTTAATAACAGAACAATTTAAGACACCACCACAGCATACAGTACAGCCCACCACACCCCCTGTTTCAGGAGAAAGGCATCTGCCCCATGTATGTGACAGTATAGACAGGACATACACAAACAGAACAAATCAACACACCATACAGTACAGCCCCCACCACACCCCCTGTTTCAGGAGAAAGGCAACTGCCCCATGTATGTGACAGTATAGACAGGACATACACAAACAGAACAATTCACCACAGCACACAGTACAGCCCGCCACACCCCCTGTTTCAGGAGAAGGGCAACTGTCCTATGCACGTGGCAGCCCAGGCAGGACAGACGGCACAGATTGAGCTGCTGGTGGTGTATGGGGCCGACCCCGGCATCAGGGACGCCAACGGACGCACGCCTGTCGACTACGCCAAGTGAGGCATGCCTGAATGTGTGTGTGTGTATGTGTGTGTGTGTGTGTGTGTGTGTGTATGTGTGTGTGTGTGTGTGCATGTGCATGTATGCAGTGTGTGTGTGTGTATGTGCGTGTGTGTATGTGTGTGTGTGTGTTGTGTGTATGAGAGAGAGAGACAGAGAGAGAGAGAGAATGAAAGATACAAAGTTATGATGTCCACATTTCTGTGGCATTGTTGATGTAACACTCAGTGAATGTGAAGGTGGTATACACTCATGTATGTCTGTGCACTGTTGATGTAACACTCAATGAATGTGTGAAGGTGGTATACACACATGTCTGTGCATTGTTGATGTAACACTCAGTGAATGTGAAGGTGGTATACACACATGTCTGTGCACTGTTGATGCAACACTCAGTGATGTGAAGGTGGTATACACACATGTATGTCTGTGCACTGTCGATGTAACACTTAATGAATGTGAAGGTGGTATACACACGTCTGTGCACTGTTGTTGTAACACTCAGTGAATGTGAAGGTGGTATACACACATGTCTGTCTGTGCACTGTTGATGTAACACTCAGTGAATGTGAAGGTGGTATACACACGTGTATGTCTGTGCACTGTTGTTAATTCACAGGAACGAGGGATTCACGGACCTGGCTCATCGACTGGTGGAGTTGCAGTTTGAACTGACGGACAGACTGACCTTCTACATCTGTGGGCGTAAACCTGGTAATGTCCACCTTGGCTGGAAATCTCCCCTAGTTGTGGCCTTGAGTGTGTGCATTGACATCTGCTGTATTGATTTTTTTAATCTTTTGAATGCCAGCTTTATGTAATATTGCCATAAATACTGAATTATGTGTTTCTGTAAAGTGCCAAGAACTTAGCAAACGTTTCACACAAACCTCCTCACCTCCCTTTGCCCGAAGAAAAAAGTCCTGCAAGTCCAGATCATACCAGATCATTTCTAAAGATTTGGTAGTGGATGTGTGTTTTTGTTGTACTTGTTCGTTTTTTTCTGTGTTGTTGATGTTTTATAACTGAACATTGCATAGCTACCAACTCTTCAAATTTTTTTTTTTTTTTTTGTAGAATTTCCTGAATTTAGAAATTATTTCCCAGATCCCAAATTCAGTGAACAATCCAGAATTTCAAAATCTTGTTTTGAAAAAAAATGTTGGGTTTGAGGGTCATTTTTGAACAGGGATGATAACGTGTTGCGAAGAAAGCCCAAATCACGTGACGTTACATGGATGTTTATGATTATATTCAAGGGATTTGCATTTCGTGCTGAAACCCACACATGTCAGGTGAATCGTAAGGGGTTCAGAAATCCTTCCCCTTCATCCCCTGGTTACTGAACTGGGACTCCAGAGAGCTGGCAGCTAAGCCATTGTGGTCACTGGCGTGATTTTCAAAAAATCTAGAGAACATCAGTGTTGACTCCCTGCTTTGAAAGTCCGCTCAAGTCTGCCTGTGTTGTACCTTATCTCTCTTCTGCAGGCACTTACCTGCACTTACTTAGGCTGAAAACCTATGGCAAGAGAAGTAACTCTGTAAGTTGAACATGGTTACCCAATTGAAAAAGTAATTAAAAGAGAGGAGAGAAAATAATGAAATGAAAATAATTTTAAAAATTCCTATGAATATATATGTTGCTATGAAATAAGTTTGAAGAATGTCACATGAGCCATTTATTACGCGGGGGGAGGGGGGGGGGGGGGGGAATCCTCTTCAGAACTTTCTTCTGAATCGTTGTTGATCATATCTATAACCTCATCCCAATCAAAATTTAGGTCACTCTCAGCTTCATTACCCTGCACTTTCACTAAGTGTTATGCCGTAGATCCTACAAATCAGCTTATCGTCATCACTAAATCCCATGACAGAATGCCAGAAATCAAGGTTAGCCATGGTGAAAAACAGCACTTTGACCACAGAACTTTTAAAAATCACAACTCAAGGATTACAACATGTATCGAGTCGCAGTTTTTTTGCAAACGGAAGTGGATTGTGAAAGGAAAAAAACAAAGTCACGTTCTCGCGAGACTTCCTTTTCTATGAAAAACATGGCAGCGTCCATTGTTGCCTCGTGTTTTTACCTGGCGTTTGTGGGCACTGTGTGCACAGCCATACTGTGTGCACAGCCACTCTGACCTTGTCCGGGTGCTGGCAGGCGCCAAGTGAAGTAGAGGGTTATTTCTTCACATGGTAGATGTATGGGGTGTTACGTCAGCGTGGTGTGGGGTCAGTCCTGTGTGCATGTCTTTCGACCGAGACAGGAGTCTGAAACGGTTCCAGATCAGCACCGGTGAATCAGTCAGAGGCTGGACTGAATGGAAGTGTTGGACAAAAGAAGTTTTTTTTTTTTTTTTTTAAGGTGGATGTGTATTTGCACAAAGTGCACAGGGTGATGGGTGCTGTGTTCTGTGTGCAGATCATCGTGCTGGCCAGCATTTTAAAATACCTCAGCTGGGAGACCAGTAAGTTGTGTCTTGTTATATGTGTTGAATATGCACAAATCAAACCTAACGCACACACAGGCGCACATAGGCACACACACATGGGCGTACACACACGCACACACACATGCACACACGTGTGCGCACACACACACACACAGACACATTCACACAAATACACACACATACAAACGCATACATATGCAACATATACACACACACATGCACAAACACACGCACATTAAGATTTAAGTTTCAAATTGCATGGATTACATGGTGAATCAACGTATTATCTGGGTTGGCTAGTTGTGTATCTATTGCAAGACATGTGAATATTTGTTCCCCTCTATTATTATTCTTCCCTACCCCCTTCCTCTTTCCACCTCCCCTCACACCCTCTCTTCCTACGTGTCTATGACCTGTGCTCATTGGTTCGTTCAAACCATCAATGTGTCCATGACCTATGCTCATTGGTTCATTCAAACCATCCGTGTGTCCATGACCTGTGCTCATTGGTTCGTTCAAACCATCCATGTGTCCTTGACCTGTGCTCAGTGGGTCATTCAAACCATCCATGTGTCCTTGACCTGTCATCAGCGGCTGTCCTGTACAGTTGAGGATGGAGTGATCTCCCTGTGTGTGTTTCAGCACGGCGGACCTGTCAGACCTGGCCAAACAAGCCAAGAAGAAGCTGCAGGACGTGAGTGGCCAGGCCTGTGAAGGGCTGCCCCTCGGGGCGCAGGACCAGGGAGAGATGGATTGCACACACAGGAACAGGCACAAACGGACACAACACTGACATGAACATGCACAAACAGACGCAACGCTTACATGAACATGCACTCACAGACGCAACGCTTACATGAACATGCACTCACAGACACAACACTTACATGAACATGCACTCACAGACACAACACTTACATGAACATGCACTCACAGACACAACACTTACATGAACATGCACTCACAGACACAACACTTACATGAACACACACTCACAGACACAGCGCTTACATGAACACACACTCACAGACACAACACTTACATGAACATGCACTCACAGACACAACACTTACATGAACATGCACTCACAGACACAACGCTTACATGAACATGCACTCACAGACACAATGCTTACATGAACATACACTCACAGACACAACGCTTACATGAACATGCATACACAGACACAACGCTTAAACACATGAACATGCACACACAGACACAACACTTACACACATGAACATGCACACACAGACGAGGCATACACACATGAACATGCACGCACAGACAAGGCAGGCACACACATGAACATGCACACACAGACACAACACGTACACACATGAACATGCACGCACAGACAAGGCATACACACATGAACATGCACGCACAGACAAGGCATACACACATGAACATGCACGCACAGACAAGGCATATACACACATGAACATGCACACACAGACACACAACACATACACACATGAACATGCACACACAGACAAAGCATACACACATGAACGTGAAATCACAGACACAAGGCATACACACATGAACATGCACACACAGACACAATGCATACACACATGAACATGCACACACAGACAAGGCATACACACATGAAACATGCACACACACACAAGGCATACACACATGAACATGCACGCACAGATACAAGGCATACACACATGAATATGCACACACAGACAAAGCATACACACATGAACATGCACACACAGACACAACGCATACACACATGAACATGCACACACAGACAAGGCATACACACATGAACATGCACACACAGACAAAACATACACACATGAACATGCACACACAGACACAAGGCATACAACATGAACATGCACACAAACACAGCGCATACACACATGAACATGCACACACAGACAAGGCAGACAGACATGAACATGCACACACAGACAAGGCATACACACATGAACATGCACACACAGACAAGGCATACACACATGAACATGCACACACAGACAAAGCATACACACATGCTTGGGTCAGACACATCACGGCCAGCCTTCATCAGCGTGGTGTTCTGGGCCATAGCCAAGTTTGATGGAGGAGTGAAAACATCAGGCATTGTTTGTACTGGTGTATACAGGCCTGTGCTCATAAGCCACATTCACACACACTAATAATGCACAAACATGTGCATGCACACTTGCATACATGGTTTCATTCATGTTTACTTTGATTTTTTTATATTTGTTAGTGCCTAGGGCTTATGTAAGATTAAGTGCCATAAATAATTATCATTATTATGTTGTTGTTGTTGTTGTCGTACCCTGGCTTAAAGACTCCAGGGATCCGGCACACATGCACTTGCACATGTATATGCAGGCATGCGCCCACGTATCACGCACACGCACACACACACACACACACACACACACACACACACACACAGACACACACACACACACACACACACACACACACACACACACACACACACACACACACACACACGCACATGCACACACACACACACATATGTCCTTACATATGCATACACTACATAGACTCGCATGCGTGCAGACGTGCACACACGTACACATCTGCATGTATTGAGTCGTGCATGCACACATGTGCTCACATGCATGTATGTTTGTTGATTCATTATGATACATATAGACTTGTTCATACAGAAAGCAGGGTGAGATAAATCCTTCAAATTATAGTTGATTTGATAAAGAGAGAAAAGGAAAAATAGGAGGTTGAGCATTAAGGCCGCGTTCATGATTGAAGTGTTACAAATGTTTTAACTATCTTTTTTTTTTTTTAAGTACATACATGCTGCTGCCAAATTAATTTTGTCGAGTGCCAGGCAGATTCACACAAACTGGGGTATTGTGTTATGAAAAATTTTGCCAACAAAAATTAGATTCAAACTGCGTCGGAATTGCTGCGCTTGGTTCTGTCTGTCTGTCGTTGATGTTTGTAACTGGCCATTGTTGTCACCTCACTTTCAGTCCAGACAGCTGGAATCGATGTCCATGTTTCAGTGGTCTCACCTACCACCACTGAAGTTTAAAGGGCTGCAAACACGCTCACACAGTCTACACAGCCCTGTGGGCCATTGTTAACCATTCAGGGGCACCTGGGCAGGTTAACTGTCCACAGTCACGTGAAATGGACTGTCGCTTCTCGCTATCGCTCATTGTCACACTCAACACAAGATGAAAAAGAAAAATTGAAATCTTTTTGTCTCAGAGTGAATAGTGTTGAAAATGATGGCCACTAGTTTTAGCAGATACCTGAAACCTTGGTTTGTTAATGCTCACATCTTCCCAAATAACTTGGTTTCTTAATGCTCACGTCTTCCCAAATAACTTGGTTTCTTAATGCACACATCTTCCCAGATAACTTGGTTTCTTAATGCTCACATCTTCCCAAATAACCCGTGTGGAAATGAAGTAAAGAATCAGTGTGGATGGACAGTTGTGGATGGATCAGTTGTGAACTGGTGATGCATTTGTACAGATCAGCAGTTAAGAACTTAGAGGATGGTTACATTAACGAAGGAAATCTGGTAAGTGTGGAAAGGATGGGGATGTCATAGTTGAAGTGTCTAGTGTTTTAGAGAGTGGCTGTGTTTGTTACAGCTTCCAAATCACCTCTTTGAAGAACTGGCCATGGATGTATATGATGAGGTGGACAGGAGAGAGAACGATTCCAGTGAGTACTGTGTGATGATGATGATGATGATGATGATGATGATGATGATGAAGATGATGATGATGATGATGATGATGATGATGATGGTGATGATGGTGATGGTGATGATGATGATGATGATGATGATGATGGTGGTGATGATGATGAACTGGCCATGGGTGTGTATGATGAGGTGGACAGGAGAGAGAACGATTCCAGTGAGTACTGTGTGATGATGATGATGATGATGATGGTGATGGTGATGATGATGAACTGGCCATGGATGTGTATGATGAGGTGGACAGGAGAGAGAACGATTCCAGTGAGTACTGTGTGATGATGATGATTGTGATGATGATGATGATGATAATGATGATGGTGATGATGATGGTGATAATGATTATGGTGGTGATGGTGATAATGATGATAGTGATAATGGTGATGATGATGATGGTGATAATGATGGTGATGGTTATGGTGATAATGATGATGGTATCTTTGAGTTCTTGAAAGAGGTTAACATTTTTCATGGGATCTGAGATTTTACAGTCGAAAGATTTTTTTAACAAACTTTTGGTTGAGTTTTTAGACGATGTATTTTAAAGAATTGTGTGAATGAATGACCTATGAGTTGATTTTAACGTGGTGACAGTCCTGATATGGCCCTTTGCGGTCGGCTGGGCTATAAGCAACATTATCTTATCCTAATGATGATGGTGATGGTGATAATGATGGTGGTGATAATGGTGATGGTGATAGTGATGATAGTGATAATGATGATGGTGATGGTTATGGTGATAATGATGATGGTGATAATGATGATGGTGATGGTGATAATGATGATGATAATGATGATGGTGATGATGATGATGATGATAATGATGATGATGATGATAGCGATGATGATAATGATGAAGATGGTGATGATGATGGTGATGGTGATGATGATGATGATGATGATCGGGCCATAGATGTGTATAACAAAGTGGACAGTGGGGGAGAATGATTCCAGTGTGATGATGGTGATGATGATATGATGATGATGATGATGATGATGATGAACTGGCCATGGATGTGTGTATATACTATGACAAAGTGGACAGGGGGAGAATGATCCAGTGAGTATTGTGATGATGATGATGATGATGATGATGATGATGATGATGATGTGATGATGATGATGATGATGATGATGAAGATGATATGATGATGATGATGAACTAGCCATGGATGTGTGTTTGACAAAGTGGACAGGAGGGAGAATGATTGCATTAAACACTGCTTAATGATTAGGAGGAGGAGGAGGAGGAGAGAAGAACTAGCTGTGGATGTGTTTGGTTAAATGGACAGGATGAATGATGGCAAAAGTACTGATGCATGAAAATGAAGGTGTTATTTCTGTGTAGTGTC
The DNA here is from genome assembly GCA_016801955.1 of Conus betulinus. Taxonomy (NCBI): domain Eukaryota; kingdom Metazoa; phylum Mollusca; class Gastropoda; order Neogastropoda; family Conidae; genus Conus; species Conus betulinus. The sequence goes on from JADBJO010003106.1 coordinate 81,453, forward strand.
AATAGTTTGGGAAGCAGCGTGATGTCAGCATGTAATTGTGATGTAGTTCTGAGGAACAAGATACTGTCCAGGTTTTTACAGTAAGGTTTGGAACAGTTTCCAGAAGTTATTGTACCCTTTTTTAAGGCCTTGAAAGTCTGTAAAACAGGATTTGGGTGTATGAGAGTTTGTAGGTTTGATGTTGTCCTGTTAAAAAAAAAAAGGGGTCAAGTGAAATGATTTTCTGACATGGATTCAGACGGTGATTTTTGGAAGTTTTCAGTTGTTTGGATATGTTGGATATTGGAGTTAACAACAGTAGCACCATGATGAGCGAATTCATGTTTTTATTGATTGAAGCATTTAGCCCATACCCTGAGATCAGTGTGAGATTATACATCGCTGTTTTTGGAGTGACTTATGAGCAGTCTTCAAAATACACTGAATTTGGACATTTTGTCTGATTGGGTCTAATTATTTGATAAATTTGGTGCGTTTTTTTGTTGTTGTAGGAGTTGTTGCTGTTATAGCTTTTATTTTTTTTGAGCATGACCCCTGTGATGTGATGTTGCAGTCTGGCTGTCCACCCACGACCACACCTCCATCGTCAGTGAGCGCCTGACGGTGCCTCACCTGCCCGTCAACCCTGAGCTGTCCACCACTCGCAACCAGGTCAGTGCTGTGTGTTGTTGACCTTCACCTCATGGTCTGTTCGTGAGGCATGGGACATCCTGTGGGACCAGACCCACCGGTCAGTGCTGTGTGTTGTTGACCTTCACCACATGGTCTGTCAGTGAGGTGTGGACATCCTGTGGGACCAGTCCCACTGGTCAGTGTTGTTGTTCCGTGTGTGCTTGGTCCTTGATGTCCATAATGATCCCTCATGTGGGTCAGTACCCTGTCTGGTCTTGATCAGAAAATGCTCTGCGTTTGGGAATGGTTGAATATGAAATTCATTTTCTTGATACAAAAATTCTGCAGTACAGTTATGAATCCCACGGTATGTGTTGATGTGGTATACCACTTGAAAAATGTTTTGCAACTGTTCCTGCAGTATGCACTGATGTATGGTTTGACTTGGGAAGGGTATTGTAAGGGGTTGTAAATCCAACAGCATGTGCTGAATTAGTGTTTGACATAAGGAAGAAGTTGAAACAGGTGAAAATCCTGCAGTGTGTGCTGATTCAGTGTTTGACATAAGGAAGAAGTTGAAAACAGGTGAAAATCCTGCAGTGTGTGTTTTGGTGACATGCAACATGAGGCAGATGTCTGTTGGTCTAGTGTTAGAGAGGTTGAAATATTGTCATAGTGGTGAGTCGTGTGTGTGTGTGTGCCTGTGCGTGTGTGTGCATGTGTGTGTGTGTGTGTGTGCGTGCATGCGTGTGTGTGTGTGTGAGTGTGTGTGTGTGTGTGTGTGTGTGTGTGTGTGTGTGTGTGCGTGTGTGTGTGTATATGGGGGCCTACATGAGCAGGGAAGGCAGAAGCTGGCCCGGTTCAATGCGCGGGAGTTTGCCACGCTGGTGATGGACATCCTGAACGACGCCCGCCTTCGCCAGACAGGATTGATCCAGACACCAAAGAACCAGGTGAGACACACCGCCCCCTCACTGCGTCGGCCTCGGCCTGCAAGTCTGTGCACGTTGTGGGTGTATATGTCAGGGTTCTTAAGAGCTCTGATGAGTCGGGAATGTTTGAGAAAACTCAGGTGGTATTTCCAAGGCCTGTGTTGAAGAGAGAACAGTGGAGAGTGTCTCCAGGTCTGAACAGTTTGAATGTCTGCTCAGCACATGCAGGACCTGGCTGTTAAAATGGTCATGCAGAGATGGGGTGCAGGATGAAAGGTGGTGTTGAAATATTGGAATTGAAATGTACGTGACTGTTAAAATGGTCGTGCAGAGATGGGGTGCAGGATGAAAGGTGGTGTTTGAAATATTGGAATTGAAATGTACAGTGACTGTTAAAATGGTCATGCAGAGATGGGGTGCAGGATGAAAGGTGGTGTTGAAATATTGGAATTGAAATGTACAGTGGCTGTTAAAATGGTCATGCAGAGATGGGGTGCAGATGAAAGGTGGTGTTGAAATATGGAATTGAAATGTACAGTGACTGTTAAAATGGTCGTGCAGAGATGGGGTGCAGGACTAAAGGTGGTGTTGAAATATTGAATTGAAATGTGCTGTGAAGACTGGACAGAAACAAGAACTGGACAATGTATTAAGTGCCTTTTGACCGTAAGGTGTCTTCTTTTTTAAACACTTCACAATACAGGGTAGACCAAGACACAAAACATTCAGACTCATCTGAGCATGCTTCAGAAGGCAGGAAGAGTAAGTAAAGGGAAGTAACAAAGTAAAAACGTAAACTTTCTATGAGAATTTTTCACCATTCCCAATCCCTCTACACACACACACACATCTAGACACATTCAAACACACTTTTATGCAAAGTTAAAAAAGAAAAGGAATAGTTGAATAAATGAAAGAAAATGCACATGAACAAATAGGTAAACAAATGAAGAAAAGTATACCAAAAAAGTAAGTACTTGAAATCGATAAATGAGGAGTAAAGAAAAATTGAAATGAGATGAAGTCAAATTGAAAAATTAAGAACACCAAGCTTAAAGGTTGTCTGAGGTCGTAGCTAATTATCTGCTCTTGGAAACTGCCCACTGTCAGAAGACCACAGTTCTCTTCCTTGATTATATCAGCATTTCAGGTGGCAGTGCAGCAAGCCTCAGGCAGTTCATAGATCAGGACAGATGTTGTCGACAAGTTTTGCTGCTGTCGGCATCCTCTGCAAGAAAAACCCATCAGTACTGGTTTGATTTTGAGGTTTGTGAATTCAAGGTGAGTGGGTTGATAGGAAAATATTCAGGAATTTCAAAATGATTTTCTGGTACAAACCACGATAAATGTTTGTGTATGTGATGGCTGGTTGTGCTTGTATCTACGTGCGTGTACAATTGAATTTCTGAGTGGGTAGAGACAGGGAAAAATTATTAGGGCTAGAGAAATGAATTTGAAATATTTGACTTCAAAACATAATTTCTAAAAAAAAAAAAAAAAAAAAAAGTGTGTTCCTGTTTGAAGCAGTGTTAGCTGACTGAGTGACCTCCCCTGTGTGCCAGACAAGCTGCTGGGCCTGAAGCTGCTGAAGCGCCCGCAGTCCAAGACCATCAGCGCCCTGAGCGACGAAGAGCCGCTGTACGACAGCGTGGCCTCTGATGAAGACTACAGCAGCATCGACTCCCAGAGCATCCGCAGCATGCACATGGAGCTGAAGGAGGATGGTGCCCCGAGGTCAGCCTGCACCTGGGCTGTGACAGCCCCAGTGCTTTCCTTTCTTGTTTGGGTCACACACACTCTCTTTTTTGGGGAATTCTTTCAGTGATCTTCCTACCCTGTGCCATCCTCTCTGGCTACACACACACACACACACACAAAAAAGATGGTGATTTTAGCACTTTCGGCTCATGGCATATTATAATTGTGATGATGACTATTATTGTTATAATTATCATTATTATTATTATTATTGTCATTGTCATCATGAATTTTTTGATTATGTATCTATACCATCATTAAATTTAAACACACTCATTGAATTTGGAACATGAGGGACTGCAGGCTTGTTGTTGATTTACTCATGATTACAAGCAAGGTCCCTCTCTCTCTTTTTGTCACAAACATTCTCAGCTGTACACTCGGACATACAAAGAGAGAGATATATATATACAAACATGTGCTTGTGCACACATACATGACCACACACTCGCGTGCAGCATACTCATGTACACATGTATACACACACACACATTTTCAGATGTACACACACTTGTGCACACACACACACACACACACACACACACACACACACACACACACACACACACACACACACACTCACTCTCTCTCTCTAACATACACATGCATATGTTTATGTTGTGTCTGTTAGATCGTGCAAACTAATGAACGTTCCAACACCCCTACCTCCGTCATTTCCTTCGCTGAGGTGAGAAATGAGGCAGCGTGCGCACACTGACTCCTCCCCTCTCTCACACAGTCAGCAAGCTGGTTGTCTTTGGACCACAAACTGTTGAATAACCCCTTTCCTCTTAATCGGCACAGCTGGTTGTCTTTGGACCACAAAAACTGTTGATTAACCCCTTTCCTCGTAATCAGCACAGCTGGTTGTCTTTGGACCACAAACTGTTGATTAACCCCTTTCCTCGTAATCAGTACAGCTGGTTGTCTTTGGACCACAAACTGTAGATTAACCCCTTTCCTCGTAATCAGCACAGTTGGTTGTCTTTGGACCACAAACTGTTGATTAACCCCTTTCCTCGTAATCAGCACAGCTGGTTGTCTTTGGACCACAAACTGTAGATTAACCCCTTTCCTCGTAATCAGCACAGCTGGTTGTCTTCGGACCACAAACTGTTGATTAACCCCTTTCCTCATAATCAGCACAGCTGGTTGTCTTCGGGCCACAAACTGTTGATTAACCCCTTTCCTCATAATCAGCACAGCTGGTTGTCTTCGGACCACAAACTGTTGATTAACCCCTTTCCTCATAATCAGCACAGCTGGTTGTCTTTGGACCACAAACTGTTGATTAACCCCTTTCCTCATAATCAGCACAGCTGGTTTTCTTTGGACCAGTATTTGTTGATTAACTCCTTTCCTCATAATCAGCACAGCTGGTTGTCTTCAGACCACAAACTGTAGATTAACCCTTTCCTCGTAATCAGCACAGCTGGTTGTCTTCAGACCACAAACTGTTGATTAACCCCTCTTCTCACTGATGCAGTCAGCAGGGCTGGCTGTCTTTGGTCCAGCAAGTATAAACTGATGATAGTCTGCAAGGCTGGTTGTCTGGTCCTCAAACTGTCAACTGATCATTCCACTCACTGACATTCTAAGGCTGGTTGTCTGGTCCTCAAACTGTTAACTGATCATTCCACTCACTGACATTGTCCTCAAGGCTGGTTGTCTGGTCCTCAAACTGTCAACTGATCATTCCGCTCACTGACATTGTCCTCAAGGCTGGTTGTCTGTGGTCCTCAAACTGTTAACTGATCATTCCACTCACTGACATTGTCCTCAAGGCTGGTTGTCTGGTCCTCAGACTGTTAACTGATCATTCCACTCCCTGACATTGTCCTCAAGGCTGGTTGTCTGTGGTCCTCAAACTGTCAACTGATCATTCCGCTCACTGACATTGTCCTCAAGGCTGGTTGTCTGGTCCTCAAACTGTTAACTGATCATTCCACTCACTGACATTGTCCTCAAGGCTGGTTGTCTGGTCCTCAAACTGTTAACTGATCATTCCAGTCACTGACATTGTCCTCAAGGCTGGTTGGTTGTCTGGTCCTCAAACTGTTAACTGATCATTCCGCTCACTGACGTTGTCCTCAAGGCTGGTTGTCTGGTCCTCAGACTGTTAACTGATCATTCCAGTCACTGACATTGTCCTCAAGGCTGGTTGTCTGTGGTCCTCAAACTGTTAACTGATCATTCCGCTCACTGACATTGTCCTCAAGGCTGGTTGTCTGGTCCTCAAACTGTCAACTGATCATTCCAGTCACTGACATTGTCCTCAAGGCTGGTTGTCTGGTCCTCAAACTGTCAACTGATCATTCCACTCCCTGACATTGTCTGCAAGGCCTGGCTGTCTGTGGACTGCACATTGTTACTTACCACTCTCCTGACTGACTTCACCAGCCAGGCTGGTGATGGTTGGATCACAGAGAAACTTTTCCAGCTCCGCTGCCTTTGCACAGGTTAACACTGTGGGTCTGACCTGTACTGCCACTGGTTCTCTGTCAAGAAGATGGTACTAATGGAAGTTCACTTTTGGAATGTGTTGTCCCCTTAACCCATTTTCACATTTCTTTCAAAGATGACTCTTTATCTTTGAGAGGTTTACTTCAACCTTACTGAAGGAAGTAATGTGATGTTCTGGCTATCAGTATGTCTGTTAATGTTGCCGAAAATATTATATCTCTCATCCTCACACAAAATGTTATTTCTGTTACCTCATTGAGGATGTTATTGATGTTAACTGTGGTGAAATATCTTTTTGACTTGAATGAAAACTTTACAGCAATGTTATAAGTGATTCTAGTAATCTCACTGAAGATGCTTTTTTGACGTGCTGGGCTCTGTGTAAAATGACTGGCAAGTGGCAAGTTTACATTCTGATTTTTCCTGCTGTTCTTTGGTAGGTGAAGGACTAACAAATATAAGGTTACTCTCTCCGCTGTTTGCATTCCAGTTTTAAAACCTCTTAGACTCTGAAATGAAAAACATAAAGGAAAAAAAATGGGTTGAAGAGAGGCTTCTTCCCAGCTTGTCTTCAACCCATTTTTCCCCCTTTTTTTAAAAATTGATTTTCTTGGCAACTTAAATGTCATTGCTCTCAGCCTTGTACACATCTGCCATGATGTAATTATTTTTAAAATGCCATGACTTTTCCTGAATGTATATGCCATCAGTCTTATATTTGGACGTGAAGACATATGTATTTCAGCCAAAAGAACACAGCGGCAATGACCATGGCTGGATAGTTCAGTTTGTGAGCGGAAAAAAAAACACTCATCATAAAGAATACAGTTTTCTTGTTGGCTTGAATAAGATAGATCATAGAAAAGAAAGTTGGTTTGTTGACTTGAAGATACCAAAAACGGAGGGCAAATTTTTTTTTGCTGCTATGATAGATGTTTACACACCTATAACTCTAAACCAAACCTGCTGTACCCATCAGTGTGTAGCGTAGCTGTAGACACAGGGAACACACAACAAACAAGGAGACCTCCAAAACAGGCAAGTTCCAAGCTTGTCTCAGGGTTCCTTAGCTGAAGCGTGAGCACCGCAGTGAAATTTAAAAAAAAACAACAACAAAAAAACAAACTACTTTAGAAATGATTAAACACAAAGAGAAGAATTTATTCAGAATTGTGTGGTGCCTTTCGGTCAAGAACACTGTGAACACACAGCAGAAAAAAGGAAGAACTACAGATAACCTTGGTGTTACTGATGTGAAGGGGAACCACCTTGGTGTTACTGATGTGAAGGGGAACCACCTTGGTGCTACTGATGTGGAAGGGGGACCACCTCGGTGCTACTGATGTGGAAGGGGGACCACCTCGGTGCTACTGATGTGGAAGGGGGGACCACCTCGGTGCTACTGATGGTGCTACTCGGTGCTACTGATGTGGAAGGGGGGACCACCTCGGTGCTACTGATGTGGAAGGGGGGACCACCTCGGTGCTACTGATGTGGAAGGGGGGACCACCTCGGTGCTACTGATGTGGAAGGGGGGGACCACCTCGGTGCTACTGATGTGGAAGGGGGGGACCACCTCGGTGCTACTGATGTGGAAGGGGGGACCACCTCGGTGCTACTGATGTGGAAGGGGGGGGGACCACCTCGGTGCTACTGATGTGGAAGGGGGGGGGGACCACCTCGGTGCTACTGATGTGGGAAGGGGGGACCACCTCGGTGCTACTGATGTGGAAGGGGGGACCACCTCGGTGCTACTGATGTGGAAGGGGGGACCACCTCGGTGCTACTGATGTGGAAGGGGGGGACCACCTCGGTGCTACTGATGTGGAAAGGGGGGACCACCTCGGTGCTACTGATGTGGAAGGGGGGGACCACCTCGTGCTACTGATGTGGAAGGGGGGACCACCTCGGTGCTACTGATGTGGAAGGGGGGGACCACCTCGGTGCTACTGATGTGGAAGGGGGGACCACCTCGGTGCTACTGATGTGGAAGGGGGGGGACCACCTCGGTGCTACTGATGTGGAGGGGGGGGACCACCTCGGTGCTACTGATGTGGAGGGGGGGGACCACCTCGGTGCTACTGATGTGGAGGGGGGACCACCTCGGTGCTACTGATGTGGAAGGGGGGACCACCTCGGTGCTACTGATGTGGAAGGGGGGGACCACCTCGGTGCTACTGATGGGGAAGGGGGGGACCACCTCGGTGCTACTGATGTGGAGGGGGGACCACCTCGGTGCTACTGATGTGGGAGGGGGGACCACCTCGGTGCTACTGATGTGGGAGGGGGGACCACCTCGGTGCTACTGATGTGGGAGGGGGGGACCACCTCGGTGCTACTGATGTGGGAGGGGGGACCACCTCGGTGCTACTGATGTGGGGGGGGGACCACCTCGGTGCTACTGATGTGGGAGGGGGGGACCACCTCAGTGCTACTGATGTGGAGGGGGGGGGGACCACCTCAGTGCTACTGATGTGGGAGGGGGGGACCACCTCGGTGCTACTGATGTGGAGGGGGGACCACCTCGGTGCTACTGATGTGGGAGGGGGGACCACCTCGTGCTACTGATGTGGAGGGGGGACCACCTCGGTGCTACTGATGTGGGAGAGGGGACCACCTCGGTGCTACTGATGTGGGGAGGGGGGACCACCACCTCGGTGCTACTGATGTGTGATGGGGGGGGGGACCACCTCGGTGCTACTGATGTGGAGGGGGGGACCACCTCGGTGCTACTGATGTGGAGGGGGACCACCTCGGTGCTACTGATGTGGAAGGGGGACCACCTCGGTGCTACTGATGTGGAAGGGGGGACCACCTCGGTGCTACTGATGTGGAGGGGGGGACCACCTCGGTGCTACTGATGTGGAGGGGGGACCACCTCGGTGCTACTGATGTGGGAGGGGGGACCACCTCGGTGCTACTGATGTGGGGGAGGGGGGACCACCTCGGTGCTACTGATGTGGGAGGGGGGACCACCTCGGTGCTACTGATGTGGAAGGGGGACCACCTCGGTGCTACTGATGTGTGGGGGGGGGACCACCTCGGTGCTACTGATGTGGGAAGGGGGACCACCTCGGTGCTACTGATGTGGAAGGGGGACCACCTCGGTGCTACTGATGTGGAAGGGGGGACCACCTCGGTGCTACTGATGTGGGAGGGGGGACCACCTCGGTGCTACTGATGTGGGAGGGGGGACCACCTCGGTGCTACTGATGTGGGAGGGGGGACCACCTCGGTGCTACTGATGTGGGAGGGGGGGACCACCTCGGTGCTACTGATGTGGGAGGGGGACCACCTCGGTGCTACTGATGTGGGAGGGGGGACCACCTCGGTGCTACTGATGTGGGGGGGGGGGACCACCTCGGTGCTACTGATGTGGAAGGGGGACCACCTCGGTGCTACTGATGTGGAAGGGGGACCACCTCGGTGCTACTGATGTGTGGGGGGACCACCTCGGTGCTACTGATGTGGAAGGGGGACCACCTCGGTGCTACTGATGTGGAAGGGGGACCACCTCGGTGCTACTGATGTGGAAGGGGGACCACCTCGGTGCTACTGATGTGAAGGGGGACCACCTCGGTGCTACTGATGTGAAGGGGGACCACCTCGGTGCTACTGATGTGAAGGGGGACCACCTCGGTGCTACTGATGTGAAAGGGAAAACCCTCGGTGCTACTGATGTGAAAGGGAACCACCTTGGTGTTACTGATATGAAAGGGAACCACCTTGGTGCTACTAATGTGAAGGGGAACCTTCTGTGAGGCAGGTAGACAGGCAGTAGCAAGAGAGGATGGCAACTTTGCCCACACCCCTTCTCCCCCCCCTCTCCATGGTGAGAGAGTTACACACACTTGTTTCCAGTTTGGAATAAAAGTGAAACTGAGTTAGTAATTTTTTCTGTTGTTGCTGCTGTGTGTCTGCGTCAGCCCCGGGTGTATTAGCAAGTTCAGACCATACTTGTCAGAGACGTTTCCTCGTTTGTGGTTCAGACCATACTTGTCAGAGACGTTTCCTCGTTTGTGGTGCATGCCCTGTAATGTGTGTGTACTTGACTGAACTGGTGCCAGAAACTGGTGAAGTTGGCAGCTATGAGCATCTGATTCTTTGCCCATGGGGGTCAACATTGCCTCCCTTAGTTCGTGAATATGGGATTGTTCATTGTAAACACATGATTATTTATTGTACAAACGTGATTTAAAAAAAAAAGAATTGTGAATGCATGAATGCTTATTGTGATTTTCACAATTGCTTTTTGTTGAAATATAAATTTTCATTGTGAATACCTGATTGCTTACTGTTAATACTTCATGATTTTCTGTTAATACTTGATTATTTGTTGTTGATAACTTCATTGTAATACTTGATTGTTTATAGTTAAATGATGATTGACAGTGCTGTGCATAAACTTATGCACTAAGAGGATGTTGTATGTTCTTATTGATATTGATGAGCATAAACTTGTGTACTAAGAAGACATTCTATGTTCCTATTGATAAAGCTCTTCATTATCTTTTGCACCAGGATAATTGGCAGTGCTCTAGGTTATTGTCTGTGCCAGGAAGATGTATGTTATAAGGTTGACAATGTCCTCCGTTACTTTTTTTGTATAGAGAGGATGTTCATCTTGTGAGATCCATTACTTTTTGTATAGAGAGGATGTTCATCTTGTGAGCTCCGTTACTTTTCGTATAGAGAGGATGTTCATCTTGTGAGATCCGTTCCTTTTCATATAGAGAGGATGTTCATCTTGTGAGATCTGTTACTTTTCGTATAGAGAGGATGTTCATCTTGTGAGATCCGTTACTTTTCATATAGAGAGGATGTTCATCTTGTGAGACTTACGATGCTCTGTATTGTGTCTTTTGTTCAGAAATGTTCTGCGTTGTGTGATCAATGCCTTACATCATCTTTTTATTCAGAGGATGCCCTGTGTTGTGTGGTTGAATGTGCTGTACATGATCTTTTGTACTAAGTGACCTTCCACTTTGTGAGATTGACAGTGCTGTACATGATCTTTTGTACTAAGTGACCTTCCACTGTTTGTGAGATTGACAGTGCTGTACATGATCTTTTGTACTAAGTGACCTTCCACTTTGTGAGATTGACAGTGCTGTACATCATCTTTTGTACTTCAGAGACCTTTCACTTTGTGCGATTGACAGTGCTGTACATGATCTTTTGTACTAAGAGGAGCTTCCACTTTGTGGGACTGACAGTGCTGTACATGATCTTCTGTACAAGAGGACCTTCTGCTTAGTGAGATTGACAGTGTTGTATATCATCTTGTAGCAAGCAGTGAAGAATCTGTGTTGTTTGAAATGTAACAACGTTTTTGTGACAAGAGAATCATGGATCAACAGTTTTTCCTGCTCTTTATGCCCCATGCCTGAGGCAGTCAGTGTAAAAAATACTGGCTGTGTGCAAGACATTTGAACACATTTGGACTGCTTGTGGTGAAGGCCTTGAGGGTCGTCTAACCAATGAAATGCTGTGTCTCACAGAGTACGGTGCCAGAGGTGGAGGGACCGGTGACCACGGAGGAATTCTTTAACATACGTCGGGCGTTGTTCGAGTCGCAGGCTCAGGTGCAGCAGCTGGTGCAGGTGAAGAGCGACCTGGAGAAACACCTGACGGAGATGCAGAACAAGGTGAGTCGGCCACAGCAGATTTGTGGCGTTGGGATCCATTGTCGGCAGCTTCCTGTGTGTTTTCAGAAAGCGTATTTTAAAGGGCTGTGTAGGGTTTTTTTTTTTTTTTTTCTCTCTTTTTAATGACTTGTAAATCTTAAATAAATGTTAGCGAACCACCCTGAGAAACGTGGGACAAACAAGTCAGAAGACAAAACATGAGGCGTTTCAACCTCTTAGGTCTTCTTCAGACAAGAAACAAACAAATAGGACAACAAAAATTCACTTAGCTTTGAACGCTTCAGAGTTCAGCTCAAGGAAAGCGTTGAAACAAGAGAATGAAACATTATAAACATTACCTTACGATAAACATTACCTTACGATAAACATTACCTTACGATAACATTACCTTACTTTACATTCAATGCCTTCCTTTTGCTGAACTCTGAAGCGATCAGAGCTAAGTGAATTTTCGTTGTCCTATTTGTTTGCATCTTGCCTGAAGAAGACCTAAGAGGTCGAAACATGTCACGTTTTGTCTTGTGACTCGTTTGTTCACATTTCTATGGGCGGTTCGCTAACATTTATTTAAGATCTGTTTAGATTTCTGCCTGCAGTCGTCTCACTTTGCAGCTGAATGACTTGTAAGTTGACTTCAACGTGGTGACAGTCCTGATATGGCCCTTTGCAGTCGGCTGGGCTGCAGACATTACCTTACTTAACCGTTGTCTGCAGCCTGTCGGTGATGTTCTTCCTCTGCCTGTCACTTCCACCACAGCAGCTCCCACTTTGCCACGATGTTGGTGAAAGATGAAAAAAGAGCGTCCCCCCCCAAAAACAAAAACAAAATTGAAAAAGAACTGATTTTGAGTCCCCAGACGACAGGACAAACAAATTACCAGACAAAACACGACGCGCGTTTCATCTTCCTAGGTCTTCTTCAGAGAGGAGAAACAGCATTCGGGACAATGAAAACGAAGAATGAGAAATCTTTTTATCTCCTCATATATTACGCAAGATGGGCGTTGAATGAAAATGAATTGGTTGGGAAGGGGACAAAGGGAGTTAATAATGAAGATCATAATAATGATAGCAGTAAATGTACAAAGAATGATGATGATGATGATAAAGATATCGGAAAGTAAAGAGAGGATTACTACCACTTTTGGTGACGACATGATGATTGTAGTTGTAGTATCAACGGTGGCTATACACACAGAAGGGGAGAAAGAAGAAGGGTTAGAGGATTGTCGACCAGCATGGTTGTAGTGGCAACAGTGATAGTGGTGATGATGATGGTGGTATTGATACTGATGATGATGGTAATGAAGATAATGAAAGGAAACAACGAAAAACAAGGTGGGGGTTGGAGGGGGGAATTATGGGGGGAAGAAAAAAAAATGAGGGTGAAATCCACCAAGCGCTGGCCTTGGTTTGGGTCAGCTAGCAGACCCTGACATAAAGAATGTCGTGTAAAGTTCTGTGAAAGTGGGTGCTTGTCGTTGCTGATATGTCATCTGGTCGATGGGATTTGAACTTTAGTGTGTTACTTCAGCACAAAGTCACACACACACACACACACACACACACACACACACACACACACACACACACAGAGTGCCCTGCTTTGACCTTTTGATGATGTCTTCTCTCTGTCACACCCTGACCCCCAGTCCTCGTCCGAGCTGTGCAGTTTCATTTTCAACCAAGAGGTGTCACTGGGTGCAGGCTAATCCATAAAGACTACACCACTTTGGCCAAGCTGTGAGACTCTGTGCACAGCATTACCAATAGATAGGTGAATTTTTGTAGATCATGGTGGAGACATTTGTGAAGATATGTGCTGTCCTTTCCCCTCCCCCTTTCCCTTTCTTTCTAATGCATAAGACACTGCGTTTCTCTAACAGATATGTTCATTTCTAACTACTATCGACATTCACATGAAATAAACCTCCCCTTTGCTATGATTAACTTGTACAAATCTAGCCAGGCGTGTGCCCTGAGGTTGGCTATGGAACCGTCTTCCTCAAGAACTCAAAAATCACTCAGACTTTAGAAAATTCAAATCTAGTTTTTGTAAATATCTGATGAATGTCTCAGATTTGACTCCACTATATCCCAAAATGTGTTGATGATTCTCAGTTCAGATGTGGTTTAACAAATGTCCGATGAATGTGTTTCAACCTGACTTGACCCTGTGCTAAATGCATTGATCATTCTGTGTCATAATGTGTTTTTCACTGTATTTTGCGGGTATGTTTATCCATTTCTGCCTTATAGTCTTTTTCTGCCTTTATCTCTACCTGCCTATTGGTTGGTCAGTCTCTCTCTCTCTATGTCTCTCTCTCTCTCTCTCTCTCTCTCTCTCTCTCTCTCTGTCTGTCTCTCTCTCTCTCTCTCTGTCTCTCTCTCTCTGTCTCTCCATTCCCCCTCCTCTCACTCTGTTATTTTTTTTTTTTTTTGTTCATTTGTTTTGTTTTGCTTTTTCTTTTTTTTTTTCCCGAAGGTTGTCATACATTGATTGTTGCATTTTTTTTTCATGTGTATTTGTTTGATTTTGCTTCGTACTACTACATTTTTTTCTTGCTCAGAGGGTTGGATGTAGAGAAGCATTTATGTTTAGTCCATTACCCTCTTAGATAAAAATTTGTTCACTTGTTTGTTCGTTCTCTCTCGGCAGATGGAGTCCCTGATGATGGAGAACCAGACGCTGCGTATTCACCGTGACAGCATGATGGTGGATCACATGACCTCTGGCCTCAATGGGCAGGCCCTTGCCACCGAAACAGAACTCATGCGACCTCCGATGACTGGGCAGGTGCGGCCGACCTCAATGATCGAAATGCGTGATGCTAGTCGACAGCTTGCTCACTCGGTGAGTACATGATGGAAATGTGGGACACTATTGGACATCTTGGTCAGTGTGTGACGGTATATGATGGAAATGTACGACACCATTGGACTGATTGTTGTGTGAGAGGACAGGACAGGACAGAGTTATGTAATCTTTAGGAAGCGGTAACTTCTGCCTGCAGCGATATTCTTTTGGGGTGACTGAAAAAATTTGTACACCTACCTTCTTCAGATTACTGTTAATTTCTTATCTATTGTTTGTGCAGTTATGGAAGTTGTAGTGAACGTAGAGGAATGAATAAAGGATATGCCAATGCCAACTATAATGTGCTTTGTGTATGCTTTAATTATGAAAAAAAAAATGAAATGCCTAATGGGTGTTTACGAGTCATAGAGCCCTGGAGTGCACAGGGTCTTGCTATCGTCTCTCAGTTCCCCCTTCACCTGCATCAGCCCATTCCCACTCTGCCACAACATTCTCAATATCTTCACAATAAAACCCAGAAAAGTCTTCATTAGAGTCTGAGAGTCAAAAAACACCTGCAAGAATTGCTGATTGCCAGTGTTCATGCTGAAATTTTACTCAAAAACTTAAAAAAAAATTTGAAAATTTATGGTAAACAGACCACATGGAAAATGGCGCTCACACAGGAAGGCAAAGGAAGTTGAAAGCCCAGTGCATTATGGGATTGCTTCCTTCTGATTGGTTCTTTTCAATCGGTTGAGCACAAGCTTACTGATTACACTACCCCTCAGTGGGCGCATGAGTGTGTCTGCAACTGTCTCGGCCTACAATGGCGGCTTGGAGCACCAGTGCGCCAACGGCATCCAAAAGGTTAAAACCTTTTCACAGCTTGTTTAGTTACTGATGAATAGATCGTCCCATTTATATTTCTAGACTAGAGAAGGTCTGTGGTCAAATGCAGAGCCAAACACAGGCTAACCACTTGTTGGGTCAGACATTTGCTGTGTTTTAGAAACCCCCTCTTTGTCCACCCAGCAGCAGATAAGTAACTGATTCAGTACAGGGAAAGATAAAGGAGTTGAAGGCAGAGAAGGAGAGGGATGGGCTGTGCCTTCAGTCATGCCCTACTCTTAAGGTGGGAACCTCAGACAGTTCACTGCCATAGGCAAAGGGAAATTTTGTTTTAATACTTCTAGATTATTAGGCATACAGTTGCAATGTTATATGACATGAAATTAATCTATCTTACTTTTCAGAGCACTTTATTTATGCATCCAGTTGATTTTTTATGTGAAAATCAGCAGATTCACCCTGTGTTCCACAGCATTTTGTTGTTGCAAACCGATGGTAGACAGTGAGTGTATAGAAAGAGCAGTTGGAGGGGGTGGGTGGGGGGGTCGTGTTTTAGAGAGGTCATCAGTAACAGGACGGTCACGGTGTGTTTCAGAGTCCAGGGTCCAGTGGTCAGCTGTCTGGAGCCTCCTCTGTGTCCAACATCTCCATGACCGTGACTGGACAGGTAGGTCTGAGGATGCTACGGCAACGCACAGTTGCTGCGACAACCAGCAGCCAGGGGCATGGCCTGTAGGGCTTGTTAAGATCACAGTGAGTAGGTAGGCCACAGAGGATTGTGACATTCAATTGGTAGGCCACAGAGGACTGTGACAATTAGTTGGTAGGCCACAGAGGATTGTGACATTCAGTTGGTAGGTCACAGAGGATTGTGACATTCAGTTGGTAGGCCACAGAGGACTGTGACATTCAGTTGGTAGGCCTCAGAGGACTGTGACATTCAGTTGGTAGGGCACAGAGGATTGTGACATTCAGTTGGTAGGCCACAGAGGACTGTGACATTCAGTTGGTAGGTAGGCCTCAGAGGATTGTGACATTCAGTTGGTAGGCCACAGAGGACTGTGACATTCAGTTGGTAGGCCACAGAGGACTGTGACAATTAGTTGGTAGGCCACAGAGGATTGTGACATTCAGTTGGTAGGCACAGAGGATTGTGACATTCAGTTGGTAGGCCACAGAGGATTGTGACATTCAGTTGGTAGGCCACAGAGGATTGTGACATTCAGTTGGTAGGCCACAGAGGATTGTGACATTCAATTGGTAGGCCACAGAGGATTGTGACATTAGCCACAGAGGATTGTGACATTCAGATGGTAGGCCACTGAGGATTGTGACATTCAGTTGGTAGGCCACAGAGAATTGTGACATTAGACACAGAGGATTGTGACATTCAAGTGATAGGCCACAGAGGATTGTGGCATTCAGTTGGTAGTCCACAGACCATTGTGACATTCAACTGGTAGGCCACAGAGCATTGTGACATTTAATTGGTAGGCCACAGAGGATTGTGACATTCAGTTGGTAGGCCACAGAGGATTGTGACATTAGCCACAGAGGATTGTGACATTCAGATGGTAGGCCACTGAGGATTGTGACATTCAGTTGGTAGGCCACAGAGAATTGTGACATTAGACACAGAGGATTGTGACATTCAAGTGATGATAGCCACAGAGGATTGTGGCATTCAGTTGGTAGTCCACAGACCATTGTGACATTCAACTGGTAGGCCACAGAGCATTGTGACATTTAATTGGTAGGCCACAGAGGATTGTGACATTCAGTTGGTAGGCCACAGAGGATTGTGACATTCAACTGGTAGGCCACAGAGCATTGTGACATTTAATTGGTAGGCCACTGAGGATTGTGACATTCAATTGGTAGGCCACAGAGAATTGTGACATTCAGTTGGTAGG
The DNA here is from genome assembly GCA_016801955.1 of Conus betulinus. Classification (NCBI taxonomy): domain Eukaryota; kingdom Metazoa; phylum Mollusca; class Gastropoda; order Neogastropoda; family Conidae; genus Conus; species Conus betulinus. The sequence goes on from JADBJO010003106.1 coordinate 98,428, forward strand.
CCACAGAGGATTGTGACATTCAGTTGGTAGGCCACAGAGGATTGTGACATCAGTTGGTAGGCCACAGAGGACTGTGACATTCAGTTGGTAGGCCACAGAGGATTGTGACATTCAGTTGGTAGACCACAGAGGATTGTGACATTCAGTTGGTAGGCCACAGAGGATTGTGACATTCAGTTGGTAGGCCTCTGAGGACTGTGACATTCAGTTGGTAGGCCACAGAGGATTGTGACATTCAGTTGGTAGGCCACAGAGGATTGTGACATTCACTTGGTAGGCCTCAGAGGATTGTGACATTCAGTTGGTAGGCCACAGAGGACTGTGACATTCAGTAGGTAGGCCACAGAGGATTGCGACATTCAATTGGTAGGCCTCAGAGGATTGTGACATTCACTTGGTAGGCCACATTGGACTGTGACATTCAGTAGGTAGGCCACAGAGGATTGTGACATTCACTTGGTAGGCCATCCATGACATAGATGCGTTGTACTGCCGTTACGTGCCAAGGGCCCAGTACATCCGTCTTCGGCGTTGGTTTTCTTGTCTGAGTTTTCCTCTCGTAGGCGATTTGCCAGCGAAGGCTAATGAGCATCCCCTACCCTGGGTTTGGTTCTCCGAGGTTTTCCTTCCCCGGGGCTAGAGGTTTTTTTTATGCACTTCTTACTTGCATGATGGCCCTGTCACAGGACACATGGGGAATTTGATATGGTGTAACAGTGCCACCTGTTACCCCGCCCCATCCTGGTAGGAACATCACCAGTTGGTCCGGGACTGGTTATTCGACCAGGCAAGCCTGACTTATATCGCAGCTAATCCTCATATCTGGGGGCCAACCCCCTATCGGCCACCTGGGGACCCACCAGGTTGGGGATAGTCGCCCCGCCCGGTCCAATATTCAGGAGGCAGAGAAGAAAAGATCTGCGTCACTACTGGCCTGTACTCCACAAATTACAAAGCTGAAGCAGAAGCCCTGAAAACAGCAGCAACCCACATCGAGGTCAGCCCCTACGCCAGCTACAACGTTGTCTCCCTGACCGACGCCCTGTCCATCTTGCAGCCCTTCAGTCCAACAAAGATCCAGAGCTCAACGATCTGTCCTCATCTCTCACCTCCCTCTGCACAGGTCACACATTCACTCTGCAGTGGATTCCCTCCCACTGCAACGTGCTTGGCAATGAGACTGCTGACTCCCTGGCAAAGGAAGGCACTACAAAGGAGCAGATCTACCAGCTACACCGAATCCAGGACCGTCATTAAGGCCAAGCTGCAGAACAAGTGGAAGCAGCAGCATCTACGCCACAACAGAGCAGACCTGCACCACCTGCTGACTTGACGAGAGTAGGTAGTCATCTTTAGGCTCAGGACAGGCCACAACCGCCTGAAACACCACCTATTCTCTAAACTCTGCATCGGCAACACAGAGCAGTGCCCCTGCAGAACAGGCAGCCAGACAACAGAACATCTGCTGCAGTCCAGCCCGCTCCACCAAGCGCTTCGAGAGAAAACCTGGCCCGATCCAATACCAGTGGCCCGGAAGCTCTATGGAGGACTGGAGGACCTGAGATTGCCACCTTTGTCGAGGAGACGGGGGAATCCGTCTAAAGACATGACGAACGAGCCAACTTGGTAGGCCACAGAGGATTGTGACATTCAGTTGGTAGGCCACAGAAGACTGTGACATTCAGTTGGTAGGCCACAGAGGACTGTGACATTCAGTTGGTAGGCCACATTGGACTGTCACATCCAGTTGGTAGGGCCAGAGAGGATTGTGACATTCAGTTGGTAGGCTACAGTGGACTGTGACATTCAATTGGTAGGCCACAATTAGTAGGCCACAGAGGATTGTAGCATTCAGTTGGTAGGTCACAGAGGATTGTGACATTCAATTGGTAGGCCACAGAGGACTGTCACATTCAGTTGGTAGGCCACAGAGGATTGTGACATTCAACTGGTAGGGCACAGAGGATTGTGACGTTCAATTGGTAGGCCACAGAGGATTGTGACATTCAATTGGTAGGCCACAGTGGACTGTCACATTCAGTTGGTAGACCACAGAGGACTGTGACATTCTGTTGGTAGGCCACAGAGGATTGTGACATTCAGTTGGTAGGCCACAGAGGATTGTGACATTCAGTTGGTAGGCCACAGAGGATTGTGACATTCAGTTGATAGGCCACAGAGGATTGTGACATTCAATTGGTAGGCCCCTGGGGATTGTGACATTCAGTTGGTAGACCACAGAGGACTGTGACTTTAGCCACAGAGGATTGTGACATTCAGTTGGTAGACCACAGAGGACTGTGACTTTAGCCACAGAGGATTGTGACATTCAGTTGGTAGGCCACAGAGGATTGTGACATTCAGTTGGTAGGGCACAGAGGATTGTGACATTCAGTTGGTAGGCCGCAGAGGGATTGTGACATTCAGTTGGTAGGCCACAGAGGACCGTGACTTTAGCCACAGAGGACTGCGACATTCAGTTGGAAGGCCACAGAGGACTGCGACATTCAGTTGGAAGGCCACAGAGGACTGTGACTTTAGCCACAGAGGATTGTGACATTCAGTTGGAAGGCCACAGAGGACTGTGACTTTAGCCACAGAGGACTGTGACATTCAGTTGGAAGGCCACAGAGGACTGCGACATTCAGCTGCTTCATTTCAAAATTGTCTGTTGTCACAGAGCTGAGAATGATGAGAAGAAGGATACCAGTCTTTTTGCTCTATTTGGAAAACAGATTTTTTTTTGTTGAAGTTGGTAATCTAGTTTGGACTTTGGAAATTTGGGGTTTTGATTTTCTTCAGTGTTAGAATTACTGGTGCAGTGCGCATTTCTTGGTTGTTTGAAGTTGGAGCACACCTGTGCTGGACTGATTTATCATGTTTTGATTCCATCTTCTGTACTAAGTCTGTCAAAGCAATGAATGAAGAACAACATAAATGAAAAACAATTTTTGAAAATATACAGAAAAAGAATATAGTAGCCTTAAATCTGTAAACAAGGTAACTGACCTAATGAACAGGTTCATTTGAATCCTTGGCTTAATGTGTGTACAGAGCTGTTTACCTGTATGATTTCACGGTATTTTGTACACATGTTTGGCGAAAATACGACGCACATGAGGAACTGAAAAGAAATACGTCAAAAAAAAATTCTGGAGACATACGGCGCACATGAGGAACTGAAAAAGAAATACATCAGAAAAAATTTCTGGAAAACAAAGTTCTTGAGCGGTAATTGAACTTGGGGTTAAAAAAAAAAAAAAAAAAAAAAAGGGTTGCGGCGGAGGCTTTGACCAAAGAGCAACAACTCTTGCTAACTTCTGCATGCGAAATCGGTTTTAGCGTCCGTTTCCTAGGCAACATACCCTGCAATGTCGAAAAAACCAGCGAGAGAGCGTGAGCATGTGCCAAAGTATGCTGATGAATCAGGTTTAGAAGTAGCTTGTATCAGAATGAACTGTTTTGCTGTAGTCAGTGCAAGAGCATGGAGCTTGTATCAGAATGAACCTGTTTTTGCTGTAGTCAGTGCAAGAGCATGTAGCTTATATCAGAAAGAACCTGTTTTAATGTAGTTAGTGCAAGAGCAGGAGGTTTTATCACAAAGAACCTGTTTTGCTGTAGTCAGTGCAAGATAGTGTAGCTTGTGTCACAAAGAACCTGTTTTGCTGTAGTCAGTGCAAGATAGTGTAGCTTGTGTCACAAAGAACCTGTTTTGCTGTAGTCAGTGCAAGATAATGTAGCTTGTATCACAAAGAACCTGTTTTGCTGTAGTCAGTGCAAGATAGTGTAGCTTGTGTCACAAAGAACCTGTTTTGCTGTTGTCAGTGCCAGATCATGTGGTTCTTACTGGCAAGAAGCGTCTGCAGTGTGATGGCAGGTGAAAACAACATGAAGGACTCTCCCTTCTGCCTCCTGTTTTGACAGATATGTGAAATTGTGTGCACACTCTGCAGAAAAAATACGCTTATTTGCATTGGAAAGTACGCCAAAAGCAGATTTAGGGTGAACAGGTCTGTGTGTGTGTTTCTGCAAGTACATATGTGAGTGTTGCATTCAGGCACAGAATGAGAGTGAGCCCTTTTGGATCATAACTGCACACGTGGATGAAATTCACATTCTGTGTGCTTCGTTTGAATTAATTTCGAGTTTCAGTTCATCTTGCTGTGAATTTTTTTTGTCATGGTGTTTTCATGTGTGCTTTTCTGGTTTTAGTTTGCCTGTATCCCTGGTGTGACCTTTGTGGGGTGTACATGACTTGACCACACTGGACGGAAAGAACCTGGTCTTGATACTTTCTGTTTTCAGAACAAAACTGGTCTAGCTTTAAAAGAAAAGTTCAGCAGCAACTGCATAGATTCTGTGCACCCTCTTCATATTTCTTGGACATAATTATTATCTTGTTGTTTGTCTGTCGTATGTAACATTCAGTCATTCTTTGTTCAGTCGCTTGTTCATTTGAGGGAGCAGGTGTCCTCAAATTTGTCTGTTCCATGTATCAACAAGTTGAATATTGATTAAACATTCGTACCTGGTCTGTCAAGATAGACGGGCGAAAGCAGAGCTTTCGGCTACCATCCGGCAGCCTTCATCAGCACTGTTCGACTGACGGGGTGAACTGTGTTCGGTGTGCACGTCCATGAGTCGAGCTTATGTCATGTGACTGAACTAGGGAGTTGTAAGCTGAATATTGTATGCAGGAGCAGTATCATCAGCTTTGTCTGTTCTGTGTCATTGCAGCGGAGTGTGTTATTTGCAGGAATTAGTATCCTTTGCTTTGTCTGTTCCATGTATTAACAAGCTGAGTGTTATTATTTGCAGGAATTAGTATCCTTCGCTTTGTCTGTTCCATGTATTAACAAGCTGAGTGTTATTATTTGCAGGAATTAGTATCCTTTGCTTTGTCTGTTCCATGTATTAACAAGCTGAGTGTTATTATTTGCAGGAATTAGTATCCTTTGCTTTGTCTGTTCCATGTATTAACAAGCTGAGTGTTATTATTAGCAGGAATTAGTATCCTTCGCTTTGTCTGTTCCATGTATTAACAAGCTGAGTGTTATCATTTGCAGGAATTAGTATCCTTCGCTTTGTTCCATGTATTAACAAGCTGAGTGTTATGGGCAGAAGCAGGTATCCTCCACCTTGTCTGTTCCATGTATTAACAAGCTGAGTGTTATGGGCAGGAGTAGGTATCCTCCACCTTGTCTGTTCCATGTATTAACAAGCTGAGTGTTATGGGCAGAAGCAGGTATCCTCCGCCTTGTCTGTTCCATGTATTAACAAGCTGAGTGTGTTCTTTGCAGGAGCAGGTATCCTCAGACCTGGAAGATCATCTCAACGCCAACGTGCTGGAGGTGATCGATGACCTGCCTGACGCCATTCTGTCTGAAGCCTATGACCCGCCCAAAACAATGACCTCTCAGGTGCACGACCCACCAAGGTCCATGGCCTCTCAGGTGTACGACCCGCCCAGATCCATGGCCTCTCAGGTGTTTGACCCGCCCAAGTCTATTGCCTCACAGGTTTACAACCCACCGAGGTCAGTGGCTTCGCAGATGTTCGACCCCCCCAGGTCGGTGCCATCTCAGGTGTACGACCCACCGAAAGCCACCATTGCCCAGAGCTTCCATCCTGTCAGACCCATGGGCCACGAGCCCCCCAAGTCTGTCTATCAGGGTCATGACCCCACCAGACCAGTCGACCCTCATCTCTTCATGCCCATCAAGGCCGCCATGTCCCAGGGGTTCAATCCCACCAGAGCCGTCGGTCCACAGGGTCCGGCCATGGAGCCTCCAAAGACAGCGTCTCAAGTGTACGAGCCGCCCAAGTCTGCAGTTCCTGGAGGGTTTGACTGGGCCAAAGCTGCCATTTCCCAGGGTCACGACCCTGCCAGGGCAGCTGTGTCTGCTGGCTTTGAACCCACGACTCCAGTTTCCCAGGCCTACGAACTGTCCAAGCCTGTTGTCCCTCCAGGCTATGACCCCAGTATGCTCCCAGGCTTCATCCCACCCATGGCCATCCTCTCTCAAGGTCACGAGCCTCCAAAGGCTGTGTGTTTTCTCAGTGTTACCACCCCTCAGGGGTCATCCTCTCCCAAGGTGTTGACCCAGCGAGGGTTGTTTCTCAAGGTCATGAGCCGGCAAGGGTCGTCACGTCTCAAGGCTATGACCTAGCGAAGATCATGGCTTCCCAAGGTTTTGATCCAGCAAGAGTCATCGCTTCCCAAGGTTTTGACCCAGCAAAGGTCATGGCTTCCCAAGGCTATGACCCGGCGAAAGTAGTCACTTCCCAAGGTTTTGACCCAACAAAGGTCATGGCCACCCAAGGATATGACCCAGCAAAAGTCATCGCGACCCAAGGTTTTGACCCAGTAAGGATGGGCACTCCCCAAGGTTATGACCCAGCAAAGGCTGTCACTTCTCATAGTTACGACCCAACAAGGGATCATTGCTTCTCAAGGCTATGACCCAGCTATGGTCATTTCTCAAGGTTATATGACCCAGCAAAGGTCATTTCTCAAGGCTATGACCCAGCAAAGGTCATCACTTCACAAGGTTATGACCCAACAAAGGCAGTCACTTCTCAAGGTACGACCCAGCAAAGGTTGTTTCTCAAAGTTATGACCCGGCAAAGGTGATCGCTTCTCAAGGTAACGACCCAGCTAAGGCAATGACTTCTCCAGGGTATGACCCAGCACAGAACGTCGCTTCTCAAGGTTACGACCCAGCAATCGCATTGGTTTCTCAAGGTTACGACCCTTCAAGGCCAGTCATTTCTCCGGGCTATGAGCCGCCCAAAGCTGCAGTCAACCCGGTCAGTTGTCAGGCCTACCACCCTGTCGGAGCCCCTGTCGTTCAGGGTTATGACGGCCAGAGAGTTGCAGTCCCACAGGGGCTCGACCTGCAGGCTGGGGGTTACTTCCCTTGGTCAGGATATACCGAGACCTGTGGTTTGTCAAGCCTACAGTCCACCCAACAGCGTGATCCCTCCCTCTGTTCTCCCTGCTGTTCCTCCCCCTGTCCCCCCTCCCTACGATCAAACCAACCCAGCAGTTTCTCCAGATCATGATACAGCCAGTGCTGCAGTTTCCCCCAGCCTGGACGACCCACCGGCCATCCCTCTGTGCTCTGATCCATCAAAGACGGTCGTTTCCCAGAGTCAGGATCCGGTAGGTTCCCTCCTTTCTCAGCCGTGTGTGCCGCCCGAGAGCCTGGTCACTGCAAACCACGAGTCGCCAACTCCGTCTGTTTCCCAGAATCCCGACTTGCCTCATTCCCTTCCTGCCATCCCCTTGACCTTTGACCAGCCAGCTCCCCCCAGCCTGCCCCCTAGCGGTGACAGCGCCACGGATCTTGCACTCATGGCAGAGCTTGGCATGTTGTCAGATCCGGGTTTTGCCTCAGACCCAGGTTTTTTTGGCTCAGGCTATGACACGTCCAGTATGGGTCATCCACAAGGCTTTGAAACTCCGCCTCCAGTGATTGCCCTTGGCTACGACACACCCAACCTGGTGCTATCACAAGGCTGCGATCTTCCCAGCGCGGTGGTTTCCCAGGGATACGAGGCTCCAGTGGCCATGCTGCCCCAAGGCTACGAGGCCACAGCCATGCCCGTGCTCCCTGTCGCCGGTTTACCTGTCAGCCAGGCCTCAGACGCCAGCACTGCTAGCCAAGGGTCAACAACCCCTGCCTCTCTTTCTGCTCCAGCCAGTGCGGCGTAAGTTGGACATAGCAGGCACAGTGAGCAGAAAACACACAAATGAAAACACACAGAGTGTGTCAGGTAACACTTGTTTCATTCAGTGTACAAAACTGACAAGACAGGCTTTCTGATAAATAGGTATTCTTCCCACGTAACAAAGAATGGACACGATCATACACAGACAATATTTCACAGGCAAACTGTCAGCAAGGGTATAGCTGTGTGTGATGTTTGAAGGAGTCATATTGTCAAAAATTAACTGTTGTCTGTTGCATATTGTGTACCTGGAATAAGTGTTACTTTACTCTCTCTCTCTGCTGTGTGTGCTGGCTTTTAGTTGTTTTTTTTTTTCTTTTCTTTTCATGATTTTAGTAATGCTGTAGTATGCTGCATTCCTCTTAACATGATAACAGATGTTAGCCAGTGGTGGGCAAGTTAAACATAGTGAGCATGGTGACAGATACAGGTCACAGAATTAAATCAGATGAAAAAAAAAGAAAGAGCATCTAAAGTGATCTCAAATCAGGTAATATTGTTTTCCTTATTCTGTTTTCAAAATGATTATTGCACATATAGGCCACTTTGCCCTGATGACAATATGTGAAGAGGGAAAAGACCATTTTATGTGTAAGATTGTCCTTTTTATGACATAAAAAAAGTCTCCGGCCTCTTAAGAATAGTTATTCATAGTGTTTTGAAAAAGACCATAACAGTATGAAGTATTAGTCAAGGAAACAGCTGTTATTTATTCTGAAGTGTTAAGAATATTTCGAAAAAGACTGTTGCACTCTCTCTCTCTCTAGTATTTGTCTGTTTCAAAAATTTTCTTTAAAGGACCAGGACACTCTCATGTATCAGTCTGTTAACCTTTACCAGCCGTGTCAGCCAATAGTGGCTGACGGGATTTCTTTCCCTCGAGCCGCATCAGCGAAGGCTGGCTGACGGACAGACAGTACATTCTGCCATGTCAACCACTATCGGCTGACAGGAACATAAAATTCCTCCTACACTTTCCATAAAATGATCCAAGGGAAATAAGCTCTGTAACTAGTCTGGGGATGTTTTGTAGCGAGTTGTAGACCTTACTGTCAGTACTCTATCATGAACTTGGCTGACCCCAGCAGCTTTGAAACAAAGGAACTGGCGGCACCGGGCTTTGCCGCTATGCGCTCGGTGGCAGGTATTTCGTGTGCCAGAAAAAATGTCGGTCAGATGAAGGGATGGTAGCAATTTCTCGCTCAATGAAGCGCTTCAAATCATATTACAAAGTGGATCTGATGATGAGGGGAGTGATAAGGAGATAGATAGAAAGAAAACTATGAAACAGAAGAGGAAAGTGAATTGTTTGAAGATGCAGCCATCCCTTCATCTTCTGATTTGGTGTTGTAAAAGAATGGAATAGAATGTAAACAACGAATTTTTTTTTACTTGTTAGACATGTTTTTCAATGCACAGTCATGTGACCCTTTGCGGTCGGCTGGGCTATAAGCAACATTATCTTATCTTACGTCTACACCTTGAAAGTAAATGATTCGAAATTACTAGGTTTGATTAGTTGAGTGTTTGTTCTTTCCTATGACACCTAACACAACACTGTCAGTTGTTGTCTAGTTACCATAAAAATAAATTGAAAAGTGGGCAAAATATGCATGCGGCAGGGACTTAGTGGCGGCAGCAGGGAATAGTGCCATGCGAGCCGCTTTTGGCTAGATAGTATTAACAGTGAAGAAAAAAAGTACTTTTCAGGTATCAGCCTGTTTGTAACATTGAAAAAGACTGTAGCACTCCTAGGTATCAGTCAGTAATGAAGAAGACAGTGTAACTATTGAGGTCGCAGCAAGCCAAAGAGACGATAGCACTCTGAGTCAGCCTGTTTGTAATATAAAAGGGGTGATACCTCTCTGGTGATATCTGTTCTTATTGGGAAAAAAGTCCATAGCAGTGTGCAGTACTGGATGTTGATCAGAGTTGTTGCTAATCGACTTTGACATTCGATGCTCTGCATGGGCTCATGGTCATCCTTCTTTAAGGTGTAGTCTTGTCTGCAGGAACTAGTTAGGGTGGTCTCCTGCAGGAGAAAGCAGAGAAATTATTTGTCTGTAGACTTGTGCAACAAATGTTTTTTTTTTTCAGAGAGATCACACAGGCTTTTTTTTTTTGTATATGGTACAACTGAAAAAAAAAAGATATTGAAGTCAGATTTTTTTAGAGCTGTACAGCGATGATGATGATGTTCATATGGGTGTTTCTGTACATCCATTCACTTGATATCAGGTTTTATCTTCATGAAATTCCTATTCATATTTTCCTTTTTTTTTTCTATGGAAAGCAAAGAGTGAAAATAGTTCCGGAGTACTTTGGAATTTCAGAATGCAAATTTGAATGGGAGGTCATCAGGAATAGTAATAACAACATTCAGAACAGTGTTCTAAACAACAACAACAACAACAACAACAACAAGAAAGGGCAGACTAAATGTCAGATCTTGCTCATCAACTCACCTGTTTTTCATGCATGAAGATAACGCAGATGAAACGATTCAGAATTGCATTAAGTTTTCTTTGGCCATTGATTTGTCAAAAACAGTGATTGTCAGTAACGTCATGGCTAAAACAGTGATTGTAACATGGCTAAAACTTATTCTAAAATCATGGGTAAAACAGTGATTGTTACATGGCTAAAACTGATTCTGACATCATGGGTGAAACATTGGTTGTAACATCATGGCTAAAACAGTGATTGTAACATGGCTAAAACTGATTCTAACGTCATGGGTAAAATAGTGATTGTAACATCATGGGTAAAACAGTGATTGTAACATCATGGCTAAAACAGTGATTGTCAGTACACATCATGGCTAAAACAGTGATTGTAACGTCATGGCTAAAACAATGATTGTCAGTGACATAATGGCTAAAACAGTGATTGTGACATCATGGCTAAAACAGTGATTGTAACATCATGGCTAAAACAGTGATTGTAACATCATGGCTAAAACAGTGATTGTCTGTACATCATGGCTAAAACAGTGATTGTAACATCATGGCTAAAACAGTGATTGTTAGTGACATCTTGGCTAAACCGTGTTTGTTAGTGACATCATGGCGAAAACTGTGATTGTCAGTGACATCATGGCGAAAACAGTGATTGTTAGTGACATCATGGCTCAAACACAGTGATTGTCTGTAACATCATGGCTAAAACAGTGATTGTCTGTAACATCATGGCTCAAACAGTGATTGTCTGTAACATCATGGCTCAAACAGTGATTGTAACATCATGGCTCAAACAGTGATTGTCTGTAACATCATGGCTCAAACAGTAATTCTCAGTAACATGATGATGATGGGTAAACTGCAGATTGGACTGTAACCTTTTAATGAGATGTTGCAGTTTAAACTTGAAATAAACAGCGACACATTGAAGGTGGTAATCCATATCAGCATTGCACCGTGAGATTTACTATCTAAATATGAAAGACAGTTTTTTTTTTTTTTGCGAAGACATTTCTGAGCGAGAAATCTACTTAAAGAATGAGGGGGGATTAGTTTGGCGAACAAAAGAAGACGTTGGGTGTGTTGAAATCTGGTGCTGAACAGTTGGCCTGGTCATCATGTGGCTGGGCATAGTGCTCAGCATGGGCACAGACACACCACTCTACCAGGTAGTTTTCCTGGCGGTGCCAGTGACGTTACAAACAAAACTGATGAGATGAAAAGCAGAAAGAAACAGGCTGATAGAGACCTGAATGACATTAAAACCTGATTGTTCCAAGTAACGTGTTAGTGACTGCACAAGCTAGCATGGACGTACCATATAGTTCCACTTGCGAATCATGGACTTTTATTACTATTCCCCCACCCACCCACCCAATGCCAGTAACAACGTCAAACTTCCATCACATCAGGCAGACAGTTTGACATTTGAAAATGGTAAGAGTTTAGAAAATCCATTTCCTGTGAACTTTTTTTTTTAGACCCTAGTTTTGTGTATGTGTGTGTATTTCAACATCGCAACTTTTCTATTTGCTGATGATCACAATGGTCTACATGTCTTGTTCATGATTTATTTGTCATGTTATATGTGTGTAGGACGTATTTAGAAAACACATAAGGAGGTTAGGATAGCACTTTCTGAAATTCAGGAATGATTATGTCCAGACAACAGTGAAAGGATCTTTTTTTTTTTCCCTCCCTGAAAAACGGCCGATTTTGATCACTTTCACCCATGACAATGAAATTCCTGTTTTTAGAACTGATGGCTGATATTGCTTTGAAAACAGACTAAGAGTCATTCGGTACTGTTGCTTAAGACATGTTATTTATTTCTGTAAAGAGAGCTCCATGCAGGTGATTTTTGAGGCGGTATAGCACTGACCAGACCTGCTGTTCACAGCGCACCTCTGCTCTTTCTCTCTGACAGGGACCTCCAGGCGCAGGATATCCAGTCGTCGGGGCGAGAGTCCTCGGAAACAGACGACCAGGACTCCACTTGCTCCCAGCCCGGCATCTTGGTGGAGGGGGACAGGGAGGGGGAGGAGGGGAAGGAGGAGGGGGGCAGGGTGGTGGTGATGCCGACCAGGAGGAGGTGGTGAGGAAGACGGAGAAGGTGACCCGCAAAATCCAGGAATTGCTACAGACCGCTCAGGAAGGCAACCACACCAGGTCAGGGACAGACAGAGAGAGAGACAGACAGACAGGGAGACACAGAGAGAGAGAGAGAGACTGGGAGACACACAGAGACAGGGAGACAGAGAGAGACAGGGAGACAGTGAGAGACAGGGAGACACAAGACAGACAGACAGGGAGACACACAGACAGGGAGACAGAGAGAGAGACAGACAGGGAGACAGAGACAGACAGGGAGAGACAGAGAGAGAGAGAGACTGGGAGACAGAGACAGACAGGGAGACAGAGAGAGACAGACAGGGAGACAGAGACAGACAGGGAGACAGAGAGAGACAGACAGGGAGACAGAGCAGACAGGGAGACAGTGAGAGAGAGACTGAGAGACACAGAGAGAGAGACAGGGAGACAGAGAGAGACAGAGAGAGAGAGAGGGAGACAGTGAGAGACGGGGAGACAGGAGACAGAGAGAGACAGGGAGACAGAGAGAGACAGACAGGGAGACAGAAAGAGATAAACAGGGAGTCAGAAAGAGACAGAGAGAGAGAGAGGAGAAGACTGAGAGAGACAGACACACACAGAGACAGAGAGTGATATTGAGAGAGAGAGAAGAGAGAGAGAGAGAGAGAGAGATGTAAACTGAGAAGAGAGAGAGAGACAAAGAAGGGGGAAAACTGAGAGGGAGGAGAGAGAGAGAGAGAGCGAGGGGGGGGGGGGGGGGGAGACTGGGAAAGACAGAGAGAGAGAGAGAAAATGAGTGACTGAGAGAGAGAGAGAAAATGAGTGACTGACAGACAACGAACAGAGTGAGTATGTGTGTACATGGTATTTCTTAGGTTGTTCATTATGGTGACATTCATTGGGTTAATTATAGTGACATTGATCAAGGGGTCAAACATCACGATGACATTCATCAAGGCCAGTTATTTCTAGTGAACTTGGAGTTTCAGTCATTGCAGTGAACTTGATTAGGGATCAGGCATTGCTGGGGCATTTATAAGTAGACACCTTCAGTGTATGTCTATGAGGTCTGTTCAAAGGATGATGGCTGAGCCAAGGAGGCCAGGGTAAGGCTGGCTGTGGCCAGGTCAGTGGTGAGAAGACGCAGTGTGTCATCAGAAGATCCATGCTGATCTGCTCCCCAGTGAAGTCAACCTCTGCCTGTCACTGGTGACTCCAGTCCTCCTGTAGTGATGTGAGGGGTAGACACTGACAGTTCTTGAAAGAACAGTCCGGGTGTGTCAGCAGAACAGACAGCTTTCTTGGTGGGTTCTACAAGATCTTAAGACTGATGGTTGTTGGATGGTCAGTCAGCCCTCGTACAGGCAGACGAGAAGCTCTCTCTCCAGTGATTGTAGGCCACAAATGCCATGGATGTCACAGTGGCTTTCTTGTCGCCAAAGAGGTTGCCAGATGCTGTTGAGGATGGGACGTCCTCGAGGCAGAGTGGTGAAGTCCTGGACGTCTGATGTGGAGGGCTGGACTGATGTCCATAACTGAGAGCTGTGTGTGTCCCCTATGTCTGTATGTCCTCTCAGCAGTCTGTAGTGGGGTGCTTCCATATATCATAGGCAGGAACAGGCTGGGGGGGGGGGGGGGGGTGACCATGGAAGCTGATATATTACAGTGATGACACAGTGGTGTGACAGCTTTTGGTGCATTTCAGCTTTGCTCCATGCTCGGAGAGAATCCACGTGGCTGTAACAGACATGGCTGCCCTTTTCCCTGATGTAAGTGTGCGTAACTGTGTTCATGTGTGTGTGTGTGTGTGTGTGTGTGTGAGTGAGAAACTGAAAGCTGTAATTAAATGTAGTCTGGGTAGTTGGATCTCCAAGGGAAGGGAGATAATTTGTATAGGTCTGCACTTTCAATTGTATCAGAAGACAAGGTTAAAAAGACAAATTAGAACTTTCACATTCAACAGTGTGTGTGCGTATTGTACTGTAGAGCTTAGATCAGGTAGAGGGAGACTTGTAAGGTGCAGATGTTGTGTCAGACAGTATTCAAGGGACTGGGCAAGTGTTGTCACCATCTGGTGTCCTCATGTATTCATCACAAACACTACACTGTCAAACAGTAGGCCACTCTTTGAACACCTTCTCCTGTCTTTCAGAAGGTAAGGAGGCTCCTCGGTGCAGGCCGTGAGATGAACTAGTCACTGTGAAAGACATTCTGATAGAGTGATGGGATCAGATGTAACTTTCCACATACACACCTTAAAGGTGATTCCATTGAGACTTTGTTCTGGAATGTTCAACGATTTTTTTTTAAAGTTTCTGAAAGAGATGAATATTTTTCATCGGATTTAAGATTTTTGGGAGAAGAGATCCAGATTTAAGGTGTTTTGACTGGTGTTTGAAATACACTGGTGTATTATTATCATTTAAGATTTATCAGTCCAAAAAGCCCATACATTAATTGATGTTGATGATTTAACAGCCTGTAGAAGGCTCTCTGTGGTTGGCTGGGTTGTGAATGATATAACCTGCACACTGTGTTCACAGTGTGATGTGTACATCAGTATTGGTAATAACAGTACATTGTAAATCAACAGACAACTAACACCACTTTTTTCACCCTGTGAAATGTACATGTATGTCAACAGACAACTAACACCACTTTTACACCCTGTGAAATGTACATGTATGTCAACAGACAACTAACACCACTTTTACACCCTGTGAAATGTACATGTATGTCAACAGACAACAAAGGCCACTTTTACACCCTGTGAAATGTATATGTATGTCAACAGACAACTAACACCACTTTTACACCCTGTGAATGTACATGTATGTCAACAGACAACTAACGCCACTTTTACACCCTGTGAAATGTACATATATGCCAACAGACAACTAACACCACTTTTTCACCCTGTGAAATGTACATGTATGTCAACAGACAACAAAGGCCACTTTTTCACCCTGTGAAATGTACATGTATGTCAACAGACAACAAAGGCCACTTTTACACCCTGTGAAATGTATATGTATGTCAACAGACAACAAAGGCCACTTTTTTACACCCTGTGAAATGTATATGTATGTCTTATAACCCTAGATTAACAAACAACATAACTGTGAACACCCTGTGGTATATCCAGGTATGTCCATAACAGCACTACATCATCAGACAACAGACAGCTAACAAGGTACACTACCTTTGGTATATCCAGGTGTGTCCATAACAACACTACATCATCAGACAACAGACAGCTGACAAAGTACACTACCCTGGTATATCCAGGTGTGTCTATAACAACACATCAAACAACAGACAACATAAGAAAGTACACTACATGTGCTTTGTGTGTGCAGGTGTGTCCCACGCCCAAGGTGCAGGAGACCCTGGAGCAGCTGACAGTCAGTGCCCAGCGACTGACGGAGGAGTGCCGCCACTGGCCGCCGCCCCCTGACCACCAGCCCCAACCCGACTTCCGCCTCAAGACCCAGCAGGTCATCCAGTTTGCCTACGACATCGCCAAGGCCGCCAAGAAGCTGGTCACCCTCTTCCAGTGACCCTTGCCCCCAGCACAGAGGGCTCTGGGACAGAAGGAGCTGTGTGGAATCCGTTGGTTGGGAGTCCGCAATAGCTTGGACTGCTGACAATGACCAGATGGCATTTTGAGTAAAGGCTGTCAGAAAAAATGAAAGTCTGCAATGGAGAATACTGACATCAAAACACACAAGGTGGACGCCGATTATTTGAGTGTCTTTGATGTATAGAGAATGATGCTCTGGCAGTATATGATGGAGAGGTGGAAGCAACCAATGGGGTGATGACTGCCTACATGTTAACACGCAAAGTAAGAGGTGGAGTGTGAGGTGCGACTGGTTGTACATTTTGTGTAACATGCTAACCAAGTGTTATAGGGGCACAGTTTATAAAAACCATTGTACTGCTAATCAAAAACCTCAGCAGGAAGTCCAGTTCTTTAGGGCCGAACGAAGGCAGATGCTCCATCACATTCTGAGCTGAAGGAGGTTTTGCATTCATCTGCAGGTCTGCATCAGGAAGCGTCGAGAAGCAGCGTGCCAAAGGCAGCGATCTTTCCTGATGCCTTGTGTTGAACTAGCTCCAGAACTGTCACAAGAAGAATATGTACTCTGTCCATTTGGGCCACAGACATAAATGCACCATGCCAGAGGCTTTCTGCACAATGTTGAAGCTTTGCAATCAGGAGATGGCTGACAGAGGGAGGGCAGAGAGAGAGCAGAACAACAGACAGATCTTTGGTGGTGAAGAGGCGACCATTGTCAAGATTCTGATCCAGAAAAAAACCCATGGTGCCAGCAACACCCTGACTGTGAGCAGAATGACAGCGACAACCTGGAGCTGATTCATAGATGTTGTTCACACTGAGAACAGGACACAACAGACTGTGTGAGCCTGGGCACGATGTGTTCAAACTTGGCCAGATGAACAGATGCCTTGGTGATGATGCTAACCCTGTGACCTGCTCACACCTCCGGAACTGTTCCTGCAGAAATACCATTGAGAACTGTGTGTGGTGAGGAAGCTCAGTGGCAACCTTGGATGGCTGATGGAGGATGTCTGCAGGCATGAGGGCAGCTGGCATGATTGTACTGTGGCCGACGATGAAGAAGAAGTTACTTTCATCATATTGTGATCTTAGCGTTAGTCTTTTCTGCTCTTGGTTGTGTTATTACTGACAAGACTCTGTCGTGTGTGGAGCGTAGGACTGCTAGCATTTACACCGCCCCCTCTTCAGTTTGCTCTGAACGGTGGGGGTCAAAGGCCTTGGCTTGGTGTGTCTTTCTTATTTTTTAACACTTGTTGTGACAAAAGTTGTTTCTGTTGATGATGGGTACACCCAGTGGGTTTACACCTGTTGCATTGAGGGGTTGGTTTTAACTGTAGGATGTACAACCACAACTTGACTTATTGATGAGGTTTACAAATGTGACTTACTATTGAGGTGTGTGACCATGATTTGACTTTTAATCAGATACTCGACCATGACTTACGGATGAGGTGTATGTGTATGACTAGTCTTATTGATGAGGTTTACAAGCTTGACTTGACCTATTATTGAGGTGTGTGACCATGACTTGACTAATTCTTATCAGAAGTTTGACCAGGTCTTATGGATGAAGTGTAGGTGCATGACTTCACACATTGACGAGATGTTTTGACTATCACTTGAATGATTAATGTGGTGTACAACTTTGACTTGACTTATTAACGACAATGATGACTTAGTAATGAGGCCTTACAAAGACCATGGCTTGACTTATTAATGAGATTTATTACAATGACCTAGTAACGACGTGTGTGACCTTGACTTGTTAATGAGGGGTGTGACCATTACTTGACTTACTGATGAGTTGTGCTTTAATGGTTTATTAATGAAATTTATGACCAAAGATGTTGACACCTGTGATAATAAAAGTAGCTGTTGACGAGGTGTTATGACCAAAGTGATCGACATGTGTTAATGTGGACAGTGGATCTGTTGAGGTGTATGAGCTAAGTGATTGACACCTGTTGTTTTGAGGTTTTTGTCATTGTTGAGGTGCCTAACCAAAGTGATTCCCAAGAGTTGTGTTCAGGTTGTTCTTGGTGAGATGCATCAGGAGAGGGAGGTTGGTATGGGCACTGATGATAGCTCTGTTATTTTAGGGACCGATTTTCACAGAGTGGAGGTTTTTGCTGGGGACCGATTTTCACAGAGAGGAGGTTTTTGCTGGGGGCCGATTTTCACAGATGGTAGGTTTGTGTTTGCAACTGATTTTTACAGATGGTAGGTTGTGTTGGTGGTTGCTTTATGCCGATGGTAGCTTTGAGTTGGTGACTGATTTTAACAGATGGTAATTTTTGTTTTGATACCGCTTTTCACAGATGATGGCTTTGTGTTTGGGACTGATTTTCACACTGTCATTTGATGCCACAGCAATTCGATTGGTGACAGCCACCCTGGACTGAGGGTCAGGTCATTGTGGATGGGTTGAACAGTGGTACCAACAACTCATGGAGTCGGAGGACTGGAGTTGGGATTGATGTGCATTTGGAGTGTACAGTAACTATTGTTTCTCATGTTCCAGTGGAACAAGGTGTATTTGTGAAGTGCATCTGTGGAAACTCTCTCAGACAACTTTTTAAAGACTTTTCCAGCAGTTCCACCAAATAGTTTTGTAAAGGGGTATCTTCTTTACCAGCATGTAGCTCTTGAAGTTTTTTTGTTTTTCTCCTGGAACGTTTGTAATGTTCGAAAGGGATTTGACATTCTTTGTGAGAGTGATGGAAACAACAAACAACAGAAAAAAGATTATTGATAACACACACAAAAAATCACAGTGAAGAAATGGATAGATTTTGTATTCCTTTTTTGTAGCAGAGAGCTACATGTCCTGAACAGTATATGTCTGTTCACCTTGCATCTGGGAAAAAAAAAAAAAAACATTAGACCAGGACACCATAATTTTCACCAATTTTCTGTCGTTATCAGCTCTGACATATTTATGATGTGACAAATGCCATGATCTCTGAAAACATTTAATGATATGTGTAAACCTTGTTGTGATCTCTTATACAGACTATCATGACTTGTCAGGGTACGAGGGCCACATGGCACTGTTCTTTGTTGACGCAGAAGATTTTGTTTGTCGTGTCAGACTTGGGGCTGTTCTTTCTTACAGCATTGGCCTTCATATCGAACATTTCTCTCAGATGTTTTAGGTTGAGTTTACATGATCTCTTGACATACTGCCCCATGTTTTTAGAATCTGGTTCTGTCACCCCCACACTATTCCAGATCGTATATGGTATGTCTTCTGTCATTGCTAATCTGTTAAGTCAGCTTTTACTCTTCAAAATCTTTTTTATTATGGTGCCTCACATATTCAAATTCTTGTATGCTTTTGTATATTATTCCAAATGGTAGTCCAAATCTCTTGTTACATTACCACACATTATTATGTCAAATTCATACTGTATGACTCCAAATCTGATCATACCACTAGGCACTGTTCTAAATTCCTGTGTTAAACCATATCATTCCAAATCTTTTTGTTAAACTGCCGCAAATTATTTCCAGTCTCTTTTATTTCAACCTACATTATTCCAGAATTCATGTATAATGCATTTTTTACCCTGCATTATTCAAACTCTTTATGTTGTTCCACATTTTTTTATGTTGACCTACATTGTTCCAAAATTCATGTATAATGCATTTTTTACCGTGCATCTTTTAAACCCATTGTGTTGTTCCACATTATTCCAGATCTTTTTTTTTGTCATCCCAGTCATGTATGTCAACCTGCATCGTTCTAAATCTTTTGTCATGGCAGCCCACACGATTCCAAATCTCCAGAGATTTTTCAAATGTGGAGAGAGATGTGATAGAGCTTTGTGTGAAGTCTTGTTAGATTCTCACCCATCCAGATCGTATAGAGGAATTTCGTCAGTATTTAGTTCTCGATCTTATCCTGTTAGTATCATCAGTTTCTTCAGTATTAATTGTTCTCGATCTTATCCTGTTAGTATCTTTGGTTTCTTCAGTATTTAGTTCTGGATCTTATCCTGTTTGTATCATCAGTTTCTTCAGTATTTAGTCCTCAATCTTATCCTGTTAGTATCATCGATTTCACTGTTTTGATTAGTCTGGGGAGCATTGTTGACAGGCATGATGACCAGTGCCAGTGTGTGATCAGACAAGGTCAGTGAGGACGTGGCGTGGAGAGTGTTGACTGGCATTACGACCAGTGTCAGTTAACTTGTGATCAGACACAGTCAGAGAGGATGCGGCATGGGGAGTGTCATTGACTGACCAGTGTCAGTTAACCTGTGTTCAGACACGGGTCAGAGAGGATGCGGCATGGGGGGAGTGTCATTGACTGACCAGTGTCAGTTAACCTGTGTTCAGACACGTCAGTGAGGATGCGGCATGGGGAGTGTCATTGACTGACCAGTGTCAGTTAACCTGTGTTCAGACACGGTCAGTGAGGATGCGGCATGGGGAGTGTCATTGACTGACCAGTGTCAGTTAACCTGTGTTCAGACACGGTCAGAGAGGATGCGGCATGGGGAGTGTCATTGACTGACCAGTGTCAGTTAACCTGTGATCAGACACGGTCAGTGAGGATGCGGCATGGGGAGTGTCATTGACTGACCAGTGTCAGTTAACCTGTGATCAGACACGGTCAGTGAGGATGCGGCATGGGGAGTGTCATTGACTGACCAGTGTCAGTTAACCTGTGATCAGACACGGTCAGTGAGGATGCGGCATGGGGAGTGTCATTGACTGACCAGTGTCAGTTAACCTGTGATCAGACACGGTCAGTGAGGATGCGGCATGGGGAGTGTCATTGACTGACCAGTGTCAGTTAACCTGTGATCAGACACGGTCAGTGAGGATGTTGTACAGGTGATGGAATTGTTGACTGCTGTTCGGAGAATGCAGTCTGTGATAGAAGAAATATACTGAAAAGCTTGAAACAGACAGCAACTGATTTCTGGTTGAATATGGGTAGTGAATTGCTTTGAGTACAAAGGTAGAATGCTGTCTGCAGTGAATCTCTCTCTCACCTCATTCCTTGGCTGAAACTGTCAAGTTGACCATTAGTGAGATTTTGTGTGCATGTGACCTTTTTTTTTATCCCACCACTAAAGTAGCCACACTCTGTCTTCAGGGATGGTGTCTAAACTCAACCCTGCTGTGTGCGTGTTTTGATTCCACGTCATCATCCCACTGTCACGTGAAGGCTTGCTCTTCTTGGAGTCATGGATTGGTAGCTTGCGATATCTGTGTCTGCATGCAGTCACACAGGGAATCTTGATTCAGAGTCTCATTCCAAAGACTTGGAAGGGACTGTAGTCTGGGCAAAGGGAATCAAACCTCAGACTTTGCAGCAAAAGTCGGATGCCTCAGCCTCCAAGAACGCAGTTCAAGACTCAGGATCAGTACAGAAGACTGCAGTCCATGTCTTGAAGGTTAGAGTCATCAGCTTTATGCTTACTGGCTGATGCTAAAGAAGGCACCAGGAAAACATGTGTACCAGGCATTGGAGCAGTTCACATTCAGCGCCATTTGAGAGTTCAGACAGTGACCATGCAGTGTGTGGAGACTGAAAGCATTGAATGTCTCGATAGACTGGACTGGCAGATCGCTGCCTGTGTCGATGGCACAGACAAGTCAGAACAGCAGATAACATGAGTGGGCCACTGTATCATCATTTATCATTTTGTCAGTGGATAATGTCCTTCCACTTGCAGACAGCCCTCCGCAGCCTTTGTGGTGGTGGATCGTTTTGTTTGATAGGAAGAGGTGAATTTCTCCACTACCATCCATATTGGACTGTCGAGGAAGGCAGGAATGGATTTTTGGGCAGACAACTTTTTCCGCTACCCTCTGTATCAGACGATGGCAGGAAGGGGTTTGAAGGCCAAACACAGAAGACCCATGCAGTGGCCAAGTGGACAGGACCTGCCGTTAAAATCACCTGCTAGTTATGAGTTATCATCTGGTGCTGCTCATGTTCCTCCACTCCTGGGGTCACCATGGGGGTAACCTCCCCTGTTGATGTCTTCACTGTAGTTGGTCCAGTACCAGAGCATCAAGATGTGTGTGTCCATACTTCATCATGTGGCGATGTCCAGTCTTCATCAGGTGGTGTTGTCCAGTCTTCATCAGGTGGTGTTGTCCAGTCTTCATCATGTGGTGATGTCCAGTCTTCATCAGGTGGTGTTGTCCAGTCTTCATCATCTGGTGATGTCCAGTCTTCATCAGGTGGTGTTGTCCAGTCTTCATCAGGTGGTGTTGTCCAGTCTTCATCATGTGGTGATGTCCAGTCTTCATCAGGTGGTGTTGTCCAGTCTTCATCAGGTGGTGTTGTCCAGTCTTCATCAGGTGGCGATGTCCAGTCTTCATCAGTGGTGTTAGTGTTCCATGATCAGATCATTTTCATGGTTCTTTAGGAGTTGATTAGAACATGGAAGTGATTTCCTGGTTAGTGATTATTTCTGTTGAAATGCATTTCCATGTAGTTGATACCAAGGTGCTTTTACTAACAGATAGTTTGGTAGCTTGTTGAGTATTTTGTTATTGTTAACATAAATATGATGAAAGCATGTTAAGGAACATTGTGATATGCATTACAACATTGTGCATAGTTTTATAACTCTCAATCCTTTATTATGAAATGACAGTCGTTGAGGGTATTTTTATGTCTGCTCCAGACAGCAGACTGTGCTTTGAATGCTACAACAGACCATGAACATGGAGGTGCTTGCTGTTACAGGCACCTGTCTTTCATGGTGTTCAAAGGGAGTTGATCTGAATTTTCTCCTTTCTAGGTAAAAAAGGGATGGATTACCCCATTTCTCCACAAATCATCTTCTTCACAAATCCCATTTATTGTTTGATATATGCTGACACGTACATGCATGTTTTTCCAATGACTACATAGTGGGAACAATGGTTGTGTTGTTTTTTTTTCCCCCTTAATTTATCAAGGCTGTTTTGATATCAGTCCAGCACATAAACACTGCTTTACACATCTGTGCAATGCATGCAGGCATAAGCCAGTAACAAAGAGTTTGTAGACTTTAGACTGATTTCTTTCACGGCAAGTGACACAGGTGTGTGCTGTTCATATTTGGAGTGGTTGATTGACACATTTCAGGGAACTTGCTCATTTATGTCATTCGCTGTGATCAGTGTTGATCGTCTGTTGGGATGTTTCCCTTCCAAATATATTCTTCATCATTCAGCTAGTTGGTGTGAGCCAGATGGTACAGCTTTGTAGACCAAGCTTTAACAGTTTTGTGCAGGGCATGCAAAGTCACAACAGGTTATCGAAGGCTGTGATGGTAAATCAAGTTGTGTGTGATCGTTTTGATGTGTTGAGAATTAACAGCTGGGGGGTTTTACCCTTGGTTGTGGTCTTGCATTAGGAGGAAAGTGATGTAAACAATGAGGTTAGATGGCTGGTCACTACACTGTTCCCTTGCTGAACATGTGGCTGACCATCGTCCTTTCCCTGTTGCCACACCCACCACATGTTGACAGCAACTGACCAATCATCTGTTCCCTGTTGCCACACCCACTACATGTTGACGGCAACTGACCAATCATCTGTTCCCTGTCGTCACACCCACTACATGTTTGACGGCAACTGACCAATCATCTGTTCCCTGTTGCCACACCCACTACATGTTGACGGCAACTGACCAATCATCCGTTCCCAGTGCCACACCCACCACATGTTGACGGCAACTGACCAATCATCCGTTCCCTGTTGCCACACCCACTACATGTTGACGGCAACTGACCAATCATCCACTCCCTGTTGCCAAACTGACCACGTGTTGACGGCAACTGACCAATCATCCGCTCCCTGTTGCCACACCCACCACATGTTTGACGGGCAACTGACCAATCATCCGCTCCCTATCGCCACACCCACCACATGTTGACGGCAACTGACCAATCATCCGCTCCCTGTTGCCACACCCACCACACATGTTGACGGCAACTGACCAATCATCCGCTCCCTGTCGCCACACCCACCACATGTTGACGGCAACCTGAAAGTATTTCTACAGCTTTCCGTGGTGTGTTTTCAGAGAACTAGGTTGACCCAAGAGCTCTGCCCCCAGTATGCCTGGCAGGGAGGGAACACTGCCCTGTGTTCACTGTGGGTATGGCACAGTGCGGGGGAAGGTTATGTCGTTGGGTTTGCTGATGTACATGCACACACTGTCACATGTCTGTGTGTGTGTCAAGTCATCACTGAGTACAACAACTGACCATTTTCCTCACACCTTTTTTTTTATGGGCCATTTACTTAAAAAATACCTGCATTTTTTGTTGTTGTTGTTGTTGTTCTAATTAACCCAAACTAGCAGTTTCCAAGCTGATTAATTCCCATCAGAGCATTGCAAAATGCATTTTGTTGTTTGTTCTGTTGTTGACCATTTGCCTGTCTTTGTTCTGGAAATTTCCTTTACCACCAACCTCCCCCCCGCTCTCTTTTTTTTTTACCCCCTGGTCACAATCATACACCAGTGGGTTTTTTTTTTTTTTGTGGTCATGATGTGGTGACTAGGAATGAACATTGTACACAGTCCAGATTGGACACTGACGGTCCATTGGTGACTAGGAATGAACATTGTACACAGTCCAGATTGGACACTGACGGTCCATTCTGTGTGCCTTTCATCATATGGCCTTTTTCAATGAGATACATTTTTGTGGCATTTCAATATTTTTCATTTATTTTTTCATGTGATTTTTTTTTCTTCTGAAATCTGGAAGTGGACAAACCCAGGGGAGTGCCAGCTGTTCCCAGCCCAGCCCAGTCATGTCTGCCACAGGGGAGTGGATGCTGTAGGTTACCATGAGTTGCTTGTGGAGTTTCTTTTTCAGGACTTGGCCTTTTTTTTTTAAATGATCTGGACCTTTCAGGATGTGATGTTTGTCTCCTTTGTGAGTTTAACAGTCCTGAAAAAATCAGTGGAGTTGAATGGGTAGTCAGTTGAGCTGGTTACATTTATCAAGAACAAACACTAAGCCTTGTTAGAAGGCTTAGATGTGTGATTACAGAGGTAGAGAAGGGAGACAGGGATTCAGGCAGTTCTGACACCTCTTTAGAAGGCTGAGATGGGGATTACAGAGGTAGAGAAGGGAGACAGGGATTCAGGCAGTTCTGACACCTCTTTAGAAGGCTTAGATGGGGATTACAGAGGTAGAGAAAGGAGACTGGGATTCAGGCAATACTGACAGATGACTGACATGGTCCAGCCTTTTGCTCCTCCCCCAGAAGATCAACAGTTTTTCACTTTTCGTTGGGAGAGGAGTCTTCCAGGTGGCCTCCCCCTCGATAGCATTCTGCCTGCAGTTGATCTCCCGTAATAGCATTTTCTGTGTTAGTGGCCTCCCCTGATACTGTCCTTGCCCATGCTTCCATTGACGGCATTCTCACCACTGATCTTTCCTGATACATTTTCCCTGCTGATGACTTCCCCCCTGACAGTATTGTCAGTGCCGATAGTCTCCCTTGACCGCTGCCCATAAAGGATTCTTTCCACATCACCTTTTCATTGTATTCACTTCAGAAGGATGTCATCTTTTTTTTTTTTTTCAGGCGAAGGCTGAATATCCAGCCTGTGAGGAATCTGAAAATCCCTTTCCGGCCTGGGCAAATTTTTGTGCTGTTCCAAGTAAAGTCTGAAAAACATTCCGTCCGGGTTTGTCCATATCCCTCTGTGCTTTCCATCTTACTGTGAACTTACCAGAGTTCCATGACTTACACTAGTGTCCCCAAAGAGGGATAATTCTGCACAGTTTTTATTGTAATGCGGTCTTTAAATCGTTTGCCAGCTCCTTTCAACCGTATCCCTTCAAGACCCAGGTTTTTCCCAACAACAGAGCTCTTGTCGACTTGTGGGCAGCAATGAACAGTCCCTGTTGACACTGGACGAAATCCGATCTTGTCACACTAGGACGGGTCTTTCCTTTATGATTTCTGCTGTGTGCTCTGTAGTTTGATGTTTCAGCCAGTAAGGCCTAGTTCAGGTCAGGAAAGTCGTCGTCAGTCAGACTGAAGCTACTTCAGCGCTCCAGAGTGTGAAGAATAAGCGGAAGTGGCCTTGGCATGATGAATGGAATGGTCAAGCAATCAACACACAGTTTTATGTAGATTGCTCTTTTATAAGGACAAATGTTTTGTCAGGAGATTTCTCTTTCCAAGAACATTTGCCCTTTTCTAAGGGCAAAATTTTGTCAGGAGATTGTTCTTTCCAAGAACACAACTCTGTCAGCATTTTTTTTTTTTACAAGAGTACAACTTTGTCAGTAGATTGCCCTTTCCAAGAACAAGACTTTGTCAATAGATTGCTTTTACCAAAAGTGCAATTTTGTAATTTGATAGCCCTTTCCAAGAACAATGCTTTGTCAGTAGATTGCCCTTTCCAAGAACAACACTTTGTCAGTGGATTGCCCTTTCCAAGAACAACACTTTGTCAGTAGATTGCCCTTTCTAAGAACAACACTTTGTCAGTAGATTGCCCTTTCCAAGAACAACACTTTGTCAGTAGATTGCCCTTTCCTAGAACAAAACGTTGTCAGTAGATTGCTGTTTCCAAGAACAGAATGTTGTCAGTAGATTGCCCTTACCAAGAACAACCCTTTGTCATAGATTGCTGTTTCCAAGAACAAAGCGTTGTCAGTAGATTGCCCTTTCCAAGAACAACACTTTGTCATAGATTGATGTTTCCAAGCACAAAATGTTGTAAGGAGATTGCCCTTTCCAAGAACAACACTTTGTCATAGATTGATGTTTCCAGCACAAAATGTTGTAAGGAGATTGCCCTTTCCAAGAACAACACTTTTTCAGTAGATTGCCCTTGCCAAGCACAGAATATTGTCAGTAGATTGCCTTTACCAAGAACAACACTTTGTGAGGAGATGGCTCTTTCTGTTGTTGTCTGGTCCAACTCTCCACCTGTCTCTGCCACCTCCTCCCTTTTCCCCCGCACCTACTTTCAGAGCCAGAAGACTGAGAATCATTTTCAAGCTGGTCTGTAAGTCCAGTGGCACCCCAGAAGAAGATTTATCATCGGTGTTGATGGTATGCACTTCTGTATTGGGCTCTCCATGACACTGTCTCTCTTTTGTTGACATTCCAGTACAGTTCATGATTCAGAGATGAAGGTCTTTTGCAGATTTGTTTTTTGCCTTAATTCTGACACACTGATGTGTATCTGCGATAAACTTTGCTCAATATTGCTGCAATGCGAATCTCTCAAAGATTGATTTTGGGTTTGTTATCTGTTAATTTTTTTTAAAAATTGGCATACATTTTGTATTATGTGTTGACGGTTGTGTTTTTGTGTTCTGCGAGT
The DNA here is from genome assembly GCA_016801955.1 of Conus betulinus. Taxonomy (NCBI): domain Eukaryota; kingdom Metazoa; phylum Mollusca; class Gastropoda; order Neogastropoda; family Conidae; genus Conus; species Conus betulinus. Next base: position 125,619 of record JADBJO010003106.1, read on the forward strand.
TGTGTGATTTTTATATTGAAGTTGGACAGTGTAACTTCGGTCTTTGGGCCAGTTGATCATGCACATTTGTTGTTCGATTCCAGTCCATTGTGTCCTCATTTGAAAGTTCTGTCCAGAGTGTATAGAGTGTACACATTATTGGTGCATTTGTAAAGTTAATTCCATTGTATCCAATTTAATGTGCTACTTTGTGTATTTCCGTACCATGTGATGCGCTGTATTGAAAATAGTTATGTCAGTCTGCACGTGATGGAATATTCAATGTCAGAAATACCAAACTAGTAGTGTGTTGGATACTATTTTGCAAAACAAAAAATTTGACAGCAGAAGGGCATCTAGGAGTCATGACCTGGATGCCGCCTTAGAATGTAAATAGTTCAGGACTGAAACACTTGTCTGGGGGGGGGGGGGGGGGGGGGGGGGGGGGGGGGGGGGGGGGGGGGGGTTCGTCTCTGAAGATCTTCTGCTGTCAAGCTGTCCCAAGAATTTCTTTGTACTTTTACACACTCACAAAAAGAAAAACAAATACAAAAGCCCCTGATTAACTTTGTGGCCTGACGTCATGATACTCGCCTGTCATTCCACCTTTTTTAACGTCGCTGTGACCTCAAGGGGAAGGGGGATGTGTGGATGAGGGAGACGGCAGCTGGTGGTTCAGCGCGGCCCTCTGTCGGTGCTTGAGGCAGGTGAACTAGGTGGAGGTTGTCCACGCCCACAGTGAGTCGCTCAGGACACCAGCACCGCAGTGGCTGCAGACCCCTCCCTGGTCACTCACTCGCTGGCTGTCCTGTAAGTGTTATTGTCAAACTCCAGTTTGAAAACAACGTGAATCTCTGTAAGCACTCTGGAAGCTGTGTGGCTGTGTGTGTTGGTCTTCCTGAGTCTGTGGTGTGTGTTGGTCTTCCTGAGTCTGTGTGTGTTGGTCTTCCTGAGTCTGTGTGTGTTGGTCTTTATCTTTATGTATGTATGTATGTACACTTTAACATTGATAATTGTGTGTACATGATGACATGTGTGTGTAAGCTCTAACAGTGGCATTTTCTCCATTGCTCGGAAGAGTAGAAGAACCAGCTGGGGCAGGCTTGTTGAATGTTGATATTGGACCTCAACTTCTGTCTCCGTGTTGAAGATGGTTGAGGTTTAAGGTCAGAGGTTAGTCAAGCTTGTAACCTCAGCATTGCAAGCTCTCCCCTAAAAAAAAAAAAAAAAAGAAATTAAAGGAAAAAAAAACAAGAAAAGAAAGAAAGAAAACTCCAGTCACAATTTTTAGTGTAATCAGATTATGCTGTATAGTGAAAGATGCCCAGTTTTCTGTTCTGCAGCGACGATTGGATGATCATCAATTGTAACATGTATTGAACTTCTAAACAATGGCAATGTTGTTACCGCGTCATGTATCTTCATTACTGGTTACACCATGTCCACCTCATCCTGTGTATGCCACGAGTCCTTTCAGCTAGTCACACCTGACTGTGACTGAATAAACCATTCCTTGGTATATATAACTCACAGCAGAGTGGTCTGTGTGGTGGTAGGAGAAGGCGAGTATGAAAGTTGTTTGCGATCGATGTGAACAAAGTGTGTATCTGTGTGAACTACACAAAGGTGAAAGAAAGGGAGTACTATCACAAAGGTACTCAACTTGTCACGTATCTGAATGCCAGAGATTGTCCAAAAACCTCCGGTCAGACATGAGACTCTCAGGCTAGGTGTGTCAAAGGTCTTCAGGGCCATTCTTGAGATTTGCATACATCTGACGAGAAAGGTTATAAGTTCACTGTCCAGTCCGTTATTTTAATCCAGTTCAGTTTGTCAAAGCTTCTGTCAGCACCTCCAAACTTATTGGTATGAAGTCGTCGAGCTAAAAATGTTCCGAAGACTGAGAAAAGAAGAACTGCAGGAACATTGTCCCAATTGCAGGCATCGAGAACTGTTGGAATGTAGATGATTTGAACATACCGTCAAACTCACAACAGTTTGCAAGACTGAAAAAAAAGACCTTCAGCTTCAGAGCCCATCATCCCTTGACCCGTCAAGGAGTCCCTGGTGCCCATCTGAGAGTCCCACATCGGCTCCTGGACCTTCTGAAAAATGTCAGGCTCTACCTCTAGCTGAGGTCTCATGTCTATCCACTTGAAGTCAGTGGTCTGTAGCCCTTCTTGTGCATAAGTGTGAACATTTTAGTACTACATGTACAGAGGGTTTTTTTGGCCAGCGTTACGTCAAAACGGTTGAACACACTGTGAAATCGCTGAAAGTGAGATAGCCATGGGCGTTGACAACATGCTTGCAGAGACATGGCGGAGATGCAGTGATCGATATCCTGACTGCCATCTTCAACATCTGGCCCACTGGGGAGCGGCCCATGCCATGGATCCAGTCACCAATCGTCACCTTTCCTGAGAAAGGAAATTTCCAAAACCGCCAGAGCTACCGCTCTATAAGCCTGGTCATTCATTCACGCCAATAAACGAATGCTCAAAATCATTCTGAATAGATCGTAAATGCAGTCACATACCATCACTACTAAAGAACAGCCTGGATTCTGCAAAGGCAGAGGTACCGTTGAACAGATTTTCAGCTTTCGTTTTCTTCGCGAAAAAATATCTCCAGCACCAGAGGGGGTTCCACCACGTCTTCCTTGACTTCAAGAAGGCCTTTGACAAATTTTCAGGGGGCACAATGGGCTACAATGAAGAAATTCAACACCAGGCAAAGCTTATCAACACCATCCAGCAACTGTCCTTCAAAACGACTAGTGCAATGCTCACACAGGGTGCTGCTTGGAGTTCGTCAGGGCTTCCTTCTACCTCCTTCACTTTTCGACACATTCTTGGAACGTGTCATGACTAATGCGTTTCAAGATCATTAGCTGCTGATCTCTCAGACCCACAGACATACACGTAAAAGTCGCGATGCTCAGAAACCCACCCACCCCTCTCCAGGCAAAACCCCACACTATCCACGGCCGCCTCGGGTCTTCAACACGGGAACTGACTGAAATGGGCGGGGCGCTATTTTATCGTCTCAGCACTGGAGTCTTCCAGAATCTTTCAGAAGGTGGTCAGTGATCGATCGGACCGACAGGACTGACCGTGCGTGATGATCTGGTAACCGCCTTTCCCCTACGACAGAGAATCCCGTAAAAAAAAAAAAAAAAAAAAAAAAAAAAAAAAAGTGTCCAGCTATTTTACTTTAGTTCAGTAATATCTAGTTGCAAAGTGAAGTGACTTTCCTCTTCGTTGTCCTGAGTGTTGGGAATCATTCAACACCCATCGTGCGCCGAACTGGATGAAGATAAGTGATTGCTCGTTCATGTTCGTTGTCGTAAGTGTTGTGTATCTTGCTTGAAGAGATCCCAAGAGGTCGAAACGCGCGTCGTGGTTTGTCTTGTGATTGGCTCGTCAAAGTTTTTCGGCTGAACCCTATAAACTATTTTTCAGATTTATTTACTTTAGAAAGAAACGACGGATTGGAATGGGAAAATAGCTTTAAAAGGGGTTAGTTACCGTGGTCTATCGGCCGTAGGGGCAGTTGAACTGTCAGAAGCTCGCTGTCTTGGGCTTGGTGTAATGGAAGGTGGAGCCCGTTCCCCTTCTTTTCGCCGCCTTTAACACTCCCAGAACTGAGTCAGGTAGACATTTACTGTTGGGTGGACACAGAGGGTTTTCAAGCCCAAATAGTCCGACCCCATTAGTGGTTGGTACTCACGACCCGTTAGCTATGCAGACAAATGTTCTGACCACTTGGACCACGGGCGCCTCTGCAAAGAACTGTTTATATGACGAAACTTGCAAATCAGAATGTGGTTTCTTTTTTTTTTTTCAGTTCGAAGCTTGCTCTGTCTGTCTGTCTGTCTGTCTCTCCGTCCCTTCCTCCCCCCCCCACTCTCTCCATCCCCCTTTCTCTCTCCTTCCCTTTCACCCTCTCCCTCTCACCCTCTCTCTCTTTTTCATCCCCCCTTTCCTTCCCCCCCCCCCCCCCCCCCCCCCCCCTCTCTCTCTCTCTCTCTCTCTCACAAACACGCGCGCGCACGCACATTCGCGCATATGTATCCATCTGCTGCTGTGTTTTTTTAAGCGAGAAGTCAAGTGAGTAGGAATGTGGGGGGAGGGTGATGGGTGTGGGGTGTCAAGGGAGGGGTTAGGCGTTGGTGGAATTCTTCAAATTCTAACAACTTCAGCCACAGTTTAGCTTCGCCCTACGTCGTAGATCTGCCATCTGAGACAGCTGCGAAAGCAGATGAAGAATCTGCTGACATTCCTTCAGGCGCGCGCAAGCACACACACACACACACACACACACACACACACACACACACACACACACACACACGCGCACGCACATACGCACACACACGCGCGCGCGCGCAGAAGAGCATAGACACTCCGCGCCCCAAAGTAGCCATACATCTAATGTTCATAGTGAGCCTATCTTTTTTTGGACTTGTGTGCTCACGCGCGCGAGCACACACGCACGCATGCACGCACGCACGCGCGCGCGCGTACACACACACACACACACACACAGACGCACGCACGCACACACACACACACACACACACACACACGCCACACACAGAATGACCGCGCACTTTTAATTGTTCGTACAGCTTCTCCTAACGAGAGACTGTGCAAGTAAATTTCGGCACACGCGGACAAATTCGCACGCACACTCGCCTATAAAACCCTCATCCCCCCCCCCCCCCCCCCCCCCCAGTCATTCACTACCCCCCTCGTTTCTTCTTTAGTAGTTTTTGGTTTCCGTTTGATCCTCCGTACCTGGTTTCCGTTTGATCCTCCGTACCACACCAGTGGCATCACTCCCCCAGGCAGCCACATGCAGAATTTGTACCCCCCCCCCCCCCCCTCCCCCGCGCCGTCAGAAGAGACATGGCACCACACTGAGACATCCCATCAAGAGGAGACACTGCACTGCTGCCGAGTCACTTTGGTAGTGTTCAGTGGTAACTGTTCTGATCCAAGACATGCAGGACACTACTACTAAGCATCCGTGTGACGATCCTAAATGGGTAGTCACGCAACCAGCGTGAGTGAGCCCCCCCCCCCCTCCCCCTCCCCCTCCCTCAGGAGGGCGCCACCACGTCCACCCGAGGACAGTTCCCATGAAGTTGCTGATGCTGATGACCTCTGACACGGAGTCACCTAGGGCGTGGACGTGGAGGTCATCACGAGAGAAGGGCTGAAGGGCCACGGGTCGCCAGTTGAGGTCATCACGAGAGAAAGGGCTGAAGGGCCACGGGTCACCAGCTGAGGTCATCACGAGAGAAGGGCTGAAGGGCCACGGAGTCTGAGACCTGTTTCGGGCTGAAACATGAGGAAAAGGATCATGAAGACGATGACGTGGAGATCCATTCTGACCAGAGACTGGGATTGTTCTCTATGCTTCCTTTCATAACAAATCATGGCGTCAATCGGGCCCGGGAGATTCAGACACCTGCCGTGTTGATCAGGCGTTTGAGGAACACTGTTAGAGACGCGAGTGTTAAGTCGATGAAACTCGATGTGCGGTTCCACTCTTCGCATTTGAATCCATAGCATACCCAGCTCTCGACTGGGCGGTTCCAGTCTTCGCATTTGAGTCCATAGTTCAGCTCTCGACTGGGCGGTTCCAGTCTTCGCATTTGAGTCCATAGTTCAGCTCTCGACTGGGCGGTTCCAGTCTTCGCATTTGAGTCCATAGTTCAGCTCTCGACTGGGCGGTTCCAGTCTTCGCATTTGAGTCCATAGTTCAGCTCTCGACTGGGCGGTTCCAGTCTTCGCATTTGAGTCCATAGCATACTCGGCTTTGGTCAGCTTCCGGTTGAGGCAAAAAGGAAAAAAAAAAAAAAAAAAAAAAAAAAAAAAGGGAACACCACCCACAAATAAATGACTCTGATGAAAATCGAACCCACTACCTCCCTCGCCCGCAGTCTGCTCAGCTAAACACTGCACCACAGCGGCTGATCCCTCCCTTCTGTTCTCCCCTTTGTTTTTTTCTTGTTTGATCATGCTCAGTCTCTGAAGGCATTTTCATTATTGTTTGGAAGAATATCTGCTACACTATTTTGATTAGAAATGGCAGTGAGCCACCCAACTCAAAACAGTTCCTACGTACTTACTTACTTCATAAGGTGTACGATAAAAACAACGCGATACCACCATCCAGTCTGTTATCACTGGGAAGACAACGGACATCTTCATGGTCATTTTGGTCATTTGAAAAATCTTTTGATAACTATGAAGACAAATTTTCCTTACTCAAGAATGTTGTTATGTTACCTGTATGCCAAAAGTCTGTCTCGCGTGTGATAAAGAACTCCCTGCTTATAAAATCTCTTTAAATGAAAAATTGTCTTCCATATTCATCGTGCACCATTTGTTTTGCTACTTTAAACAAAACTATCATCTTTAAATCCAGCGATGATGATGATGTATTGTTTATAGTATCCTTGCTTAATTATACAATTCCAATTCCGGTTTTCAGTCAAAACATTTTCAGCAGTGGATTCCTAATCTGAAATCAACAGATTCGTGTATTCATAGCAGCATTTCGTACGTCTATCGGTATCGGTACTCCCTAGTTTCAGATTGAAATCTCTCTGGGGAGCTCGAGAGAGAGATTCTGTAACCGGGACAGGCTGGTTTATCTTTTGATGGTTGGCTGCTTGTCTGGACATCCGATCTCGTGTTCGACATCTGGAGGATATATATTGCTGCAGGCTTCACAACACGTCAACTGTGTCCGTTGATATCCGGTCATCAGTCAACTGATCGACCCGTTCGCACTGAAGCTGATATCCCATCAGCCCCCTCCGGCACACAGCTTGTTACCCGGTGTGTGTGTGGACTGGGTATTCTTAGTCTTACTATGACGCAACTCGGTCCGGTCACACGTGAGTGAAAAACGACAGCGAAAATAGTTACCGCTCCGTTCATCTCTCCAAGGATATGAAATCGGCCAAGTTATTTTGCGGGCAGACACTTTTAGAAATAGTGGTAGACGACCATTCCTTCCATGGATGTTTGTGTAAATTTGTCAACACAAGACCAGTACTGTAAGATGTTTCACGGAGAAATGTTCTCTTATGCACATGGAAGAAGTCACACTGATTATGCACATGGAAGACGTCACACTGATTATGCACATGGAAGAGGTCACACTGATTATGCGCACTCTGCAGGGGTTGGCCATGGTTATAAACTTCCTGAACAGGACAAAAGATGAAAAAAAAGAGACATCCCATCTCTGATTAATGATCTCTGACACAGTGATGCAATGATGGACAGTACATCCCCTCCAGCATCTTGCAAAGCTGTTCATAAAACCAGTCTTGAAGAGTTCTAGATCGAATCGGTAGTTTTGACAAGACGACCGACAGCTGACATTTGAAAAAAAGACCGTTATTCTCAGGATCAGTGGCGAACCCGCGTGTGTGTATGTTTATGTGTGGGCTCACACTGGTTGGGAGAAGGGTGCACGAGTGTACACCCCTACATACATACACACACACACACACACACACACACACACACACACACACACACAGGCCCTGGAATAGAGACATACCAAGTATAATCGGTCAATTTCTTTTTGAAACTCCTCGCCCGTCCTGTTATGCGGGAAACTCAACCTTTGACTGCCCGTATACGTATCGTGTACCCTCAAAGGCCCCGATACCTAATTCATATGCGTCCGTTTTGCCACCCACAGGAATTTCCGAACAAATTAAGGGTGGCATTGTTCCAACACACTTCATTTAGCTGGCTGATTCTCTTACTTATCAACTGCGCACTACTGCAAAGCGATGGAATGGTTGCACACCAAACATTAAAGCGTCAAAGGCTTGCTGAGGAGAGTCGTGTATTTGCAGAAAGGCCCAGTTAGGCAGTTTTGAGAATGTTTACTGTGTGTCTGAAAATGGATGTAGCTTCTTGTCTTTCATACTGCCATCAAGGGACGTGGCAGGTGGTTCCAAGCAGACAGATTAGAATGAAGGAATGGGACTTTTTTCTGGGAAACCGCACGGCGCAAAGATAGGGTCACGAGTGAGCATAGTATCTATGGACTGAAGTTAAGAACTCTGCAGGGAACTGCGTGGTCACCACACATTGAGCAATAGCAGGGAGGGGTCGAAAGGGATATCTTCTCAGGGGCAGCACCAACATCAGCACAGCACAGACTGAAACCTGAACAGAAAGATATAAACATCTCTGTGAGAAAAAAAAAATGGCGCTGTCTCTTGGCCTATTTCATTGTAGACATGGATCCTTGGATCGCATCTGGAAAGAATGGAAATCATAAAGCTGAGGCGACTGGGTTGAGGCTGTGTCAGGCCAATTGACATAGGCTAGAACACCAAGGCTACATCAATATGTTGTTATCCTCTGCATAGTTATGCGGGGATTGTCTTCAGTTGTGACAAGCTCCTAGCATAACATTGTCAGTCTCCAAAATCCCCCGAAGTCGGAGTATGGCTGCCCACGTGGCGGGGAATCAAAAAATGTTGTAGCATAGTGTTCAAGTACTTGGCTGTGATCCCCTGGAGTTTTTAATCCAGGGTATGACAACAACAACAACAACAACAACAACAACCTACAACAACAATAAAGCTGTAAAATACTACGGATCAGAAGTAGGTGTCTTATCACCACTAAACAAGTATTCTAAACCAGAAAACAGTCTTTCAGAGTCTAAGACAATCTATTGGTATCAGTAAAGAACAGAAAACGACGTTCGTTTGGTCATGAATCAAGATACAATACCTACACTAAAAGTAAACCGTGTGATCTCCTTTCAAACACGGTCATACACAGAGAGAAAGAGAGAAAACGTGATGGACTCACGATGTTGCAGAACTGATCGCAACGCAATTGACAGAGAGGCCGGGCTTTGACAAACACTGACCACAACGCAATTGACAGAGACCCAGGCTTTGACACAACACTGACCATAACACAATTGACAGAGACCCAGGCTTTGACAAACACTGACCATAACACAATTGACAGAGACCCAGGCTTTGACAAACACTGACCCCCCAACACAATTGACAGAGACCCAGGCTTTGACAAACACTGACCATAACACAATTGACAGAGACCCAGGCTTTGACAAACACTGACCACAACACAATTGACAGAGACCCAGGCTTTGACAAACACTGACCACAACACAATTGACAGAGACCCAGGCTTTGACAAACACTGACCATAACACAATTGACAGAGACCCAGGCTTTGACAAACACTGACCATAACACAATTGACAGAGACCCAGGCTTTGACAAACACTGACCCCAACACAATTGACAGAGACCCAGGCTTTGACAAACACTGACCATAACACAATTGACAGAGACCCAAGCTTTGACAAACACTGACCCCAACACAATTGACAGAAACCAGGCTTTGACAAACACTGACCGCAACACAATTGACAGAGACCCAGGCTTTGACAAACACTGACCACGACACAACTGACAGAGACCCAGGGCTTTGACAAACAAGTGATAGAGCTGGAGAAACATTGTCAACACTGTGGCATCCATTGACTGTATATAAAAAGCGATGGAGAGAAGGAGAGGACAAAATCGCTCTGTATGCAGGACAAGGCTTTTCAAGAGAAATAGAGGAATACTTTAACGTATAAAATAAGCGCATTTTTTAACAAACAGTATCAATTCTTTTCGCCAAAAAGCACAGTTTGACACTTCTGACAGAAAACAAAATAACTGTGTGTGTGTGTGTGTGTGTGTGTGTGTGTGCGCGCGCGCGTGGGTGCGTGTATTTTGTAGGTGTTTATAGCCTGTCAAATAACACTGTTGAAAAAAAAAATACAGCATTTTTGACAAATTTCAGGATTGTGTGACACTTTGCGTTGTAAGTATTAGTTTATTACAACGCATTGTTTTTTGAATGTCACAATACAAAAATTTGCCCAACTGCAAGATCTGTGAATGGCTTGTGTAAAGTTCGGTTAACATGACGGTCCTTTTTGGAAGGTCAGCTTGAAGCCAGATCATGAAATGATCAAAACTCTCTGCAGGAAGTGTAGATTGTCAAGTATATGTGTTCGTATATGCATGCGAACTGACTTGCTTCGTTGAACTGGTTTTTAGTTCAAGTCGGCACAAACACATGCGTTCGGTGTAGAGCAAATATCACACCAGAACAGGTCTTTGTACATTGTGTTCTTGATACGAATTCTCTAAAATGTGTCTAAATCCCAGAAAAAAAAAAGCTGAAACAAAAAAGCCATCAATATTGCCACAAACAATGAAAGAACACATACAACACAATATTCAGTGATATCATATGTTCATATTGTATTCTGCTTCCAATTACAAACTCTGGTTCTCATTCTTTTCATCAGGAGGGTGTTTTTCTTACCATTCAGACAAAGGTTGTTTCCATGTGTACTAAGATAGGTACAAACTTGTGATTGAACTGGACAAAGGGACCCGACCAGCTCAGATCAGTTCGTCACCCACCGTCTGAGAAACTACGTGCACCCAGATTTGTTGTCTAGCACGAGGACACAAACCGCAACAAACTCCTATTCCTCACAGAGAGATGGAGAATTTGTATACGTTGCTGCTTCATTCATCGGGATCGGTTCTGTAATATTCGTCTCTTTTGACCTAGCACTGACGATGTTTCCTTTATGGTATAACAATCGGTGCTGAGATGACCAGTCACAGCACCTCCGTGACTCTTCACATTAGTGTCTATGGACAGAGGCTAGCAACTATGGAGGGAACTGTGTACTCCCCACAGATTGATCCAAAGCAGTGAGGGGCCCGAAGGGATATCTTTTCATTGAGGGGCCCGAAGGGATATCTTGTCATTGAGGGCCCGAAGGGATATCTTGTCATTGAGGGGGTCCGAAGGGATATCTTTTCATTGAGGGGCCCGAAGGGATATCTTGTCATTGAGGGGCCCGAAGGGATCTCTTTTCAGGGGCAGCACCAACATCAGCACAGTTAAGGCGTAACCTAAATACAAAGACATAAACATCTTAATGAAAAAATGGTGCTCTCTTTCTTGCCCTGTTTCAGGCATTCACGCAAAACATGGACCCTTAAAACGCATTTGAAAAGAATGGAAATCTTAGAGCTGAGGTATTACTCTAAGATAGTAACGATCAGAAGTACTTTTCACCAATAAACAAGTGTTCCACTCCATAAAACAGCCTGCTGTCAGAATATAAGACAGTCTTTTGAAGTAAGATAGGAGCAGAAAACTAGGTTCGTTGGTTTATGTATCAAGATATGATGCCTGTGCTAGAGAAAACTGTGTGTGTGTGTGTGTGTGTGTGTGTGTGTGTGTGTGTGTGTGTGTGTGTGTGTGTGTGTGCGCGCGCGCGCGCGCGCGCGCGTGTGTGTGTGTGTGTGTGTGTGTGTGTGTGTGCATGCCTACATAGGAGTTGTGTGTGTGTGTGTGTGTGTGTGTGTAAGCGCGTGCGCGCGTGTGTATGCATGTAAGTATGGTTGTATGTGTGTGTGTGTGTGTGTGTGTGCGCGCGCGCGCGTGCGTGGTTTAAACAGGCTGCTCGAGAAACTGCGAAATACACAGACAGCGAAGGTCGCATTCATTTTTCCTGAATCATGATCCTGTTACACGCGTTTTTGAGTTGTTAGCCATGGAACAACTTAGGAATCACAAAGACCAGAAGAAGGTTATACCTTGGGGTTTAAAACATCGTTTTTTACACCTGAAGTAGAAAAATGGGCTGACACCATGTTGTATCCCAGTGTATTTTGCCCTAGGTATTTTTTTCCGGCCTGGTGCATCCATCACTTAACAATGAAAAGACGAATACCATACCTCAACCTACATACAGAACCCGACCTACATACAAAACATTTGTCTTAGGAGAATGTATGTCAGTTCTATGTCTGTCTGTCTGTCTGTCTGTCTCTCTCTCTCTTTGTGTATCTCTCTCTCTCTGTTATACCTCTGTCTGTCTGTTTGTCTGTCTGTCTGTCTGTCTCTTTCTCTCTCTCTGTCTCTCTGTCCCTCTCTCGTGCTTTGAATTACAGTCTAGGCTACATTTGTTACATATTTTCATCACAAGAGTAGGCTAACTTACGTTTTCTGCTCTTTTAATAATACTTTGTGCTTCTGTGCCGCTTTATTCATGTCATGATGGTATAAGGAAAGGTTGTCAGCTTATCCATTTGACTCGAACAAAACTTCGCCTTCTCTCTCTCTCTCTCTGTTTGTCAAACACACACCCACACGCGCGCGCGCTCACACACACACATACGCTCGCACGCACACACACATTTACACATACACACACTCATATACACACGCACACACATTTACACAGACACACACAGACACAGACACACACACACACACACACACACACACACACACATACACACACACACATTACATTTACATTCATACATGCGGGCATGCATGTGCATTAAGAGAGAGAGAGAGAGAGAGAGAGAGAGAGAGAGAGAGAGAGAGAGAGAGAGAGAGAGAGAGAGAGAACGAACGTACGAACGAGCGAACGAACGAACGAAATTTTATTCGACCGGGGGTAATGAGATAAGCAAATTGCACATTTTTTTTTTTTTCCCACCCAGCCCTGGAGAGAGAGAGAGAGAGAGAGAGAGAGAGAGAGAGAGAGAGAGAGAGAGAGAGAGAGAGAGAGAGAGACAGACAGACAGACAGACAGACAGACGGAGATCAGAATCACCACTCCCACAATAGTCCCAGTCCCAACACACCCCCTAACCAGATGCTATCGCTTCGCGTCTCAACAGATCAGATTTCCGTCCTGACCTTAAATCAGTTGAGCGGGACGGCCTCAATGTCACGTCACGCGACAAAGCGTGTAACCTTCAATGTCACGTCGGGGGACAAAGCGTGTTATCTTCAATGTCGAGTCACGGGTCAAAGCGTGTTAGCTCATTGTGGACTTTGTGACTGGCTCGCCCTTTGGTCACAAGGCAAAGCAAGACAAGGCTGGAATAGCTCAGCTGGTAGGGCGTCGGACTCGTGATCTGGGGGTTGCGGGGTCGAATATCTGCCGGGTCGTTTCGGTACAGGGGAAGGGGGGGGGGGGGGGGGGGGGGGTGTCCCTCGGAGTTAACATTGGTTCTGACCCCATTTCCCTTACAGTCCTTCGAATGAGACTATAAACCGAAGTTTCGTGTGTGAACGTATGCATAACATCTTGCACACACGTAAAATCCCATCACCAACTTTCGGAAGAGAAGGCCAGTTTGGCCGTTGGTAGGGATGACACGTTACACACAGCATGCACCTTTCCCGAAGTTGGAGTATGGCTGCCTTAAAGGCGGGATTAAAAAAAGAAACCGGTCATACACACAACAGTGTCAGAATAATCAACTTGATGATTGTGGACACTCTACGGAAAAAAAAGAAAGAAAAGGCAAGGCAAGGCAAGGCAAGGCAAGGCAAGGCAAGGCAAGGCAGGACAAGACAGGACAGGACAGACAAGACAAGACAAGACAAGTCAAGTCAAAAGCTGTATTAGTTTGGGTAAGAACATAAAACCTGGATGACATTTGTCCTGCTACCCTCGCACACGAAGGGAAAAGAAAGAAAGAAAGAAAGATTGAAGAATTCAAAATCACCAACACTCAATAAACATAAGAAGAAAGACAAAGAAAGAAAGAAAGACAAAAGAAAGAAAGAAAGAAAGAAAGAAAAAGAAGCAGAAAAAAAAGAAGAAGAGAGAGAGAGAGAGAGAGAGAGAGAGAGAGAGAGAGAGAGAGAGAGAGAGAGAGGAGAGAGAAGAGAGAGAGAGGTTAAACACAACAGCAACATTGACGACAGCGAAAGGTGATAGAGAAAAACGTGCTGCCTCGTCCAGAACGAGACGTGTCTCTGAAAACAAAACAGAACAGCATCCAATATTCTTCTGTCTAAGACACAGATTCATGCGTATACTGACGAATCATTAACCAAGAAACATACAGAAGAGAGAGAGAGAGAGAGAGAGAGAGAGAGAGAGAGAGAGAGAGAGAGAGAGACAGAGACAGAGACAGAGAGAGAGAGAGAGAGAGAGAGAGACAGGAGAGAGATAGAGAGAGAGAGAGAGAGAGAGAGAGAGAGAGAGAGAAACGGACAGACAGACAGACAGACAGACGGACAAACAGACAGATACAGAGAGACAAAGAGAAACAGAGAGAGAGGGAGAGCGAGAGAGACAGACAGAACAGACAGACAGACAGAGAGGCAAAGGGAGAAGAGGAAAGAGAGAGAGAGGGGGGAGAAGTGGGAGGGAGAGAGAGAGAGATAGTGTTGAGGAGAGAGAGAGAGAGAGAGAGGGGGTGGAGGAGAGAGAGGGGCGACACACAAAGAGATAGAGACAGAGACAGACAGACAGACAGACAGCAGACAGGCAGGCAGGCAGGCAGGCAGACATACAGTGAAGAGATATCTCATCACACCGACCCAGTGGCCCAGAGACCAAACAGACAGGTAGCACGGATCCATGTTCAAGGATCAGCGGTGATAAAGTCACAATAGGAAATCTGGGGGTGGGGGTGGGGGTGGGGGGTGGGGGCATCGGAACGGTAAGGCCATGCTGATGTTCTTCCCTTCTTCTCCACGCAGCGCACACAGTGACCAGACGAAACCACATTGGTTGTGTGTGTGTATGTGTGTGTGTGTGTGTGTGTGTGTGTGTGTGTGTGTGTGTGTGTGTGTGTGTGTGTTGTGTGTGTATGTCTGTGTGTGTGTGTGTGTGTGTGTGTGTGTGTGTGTGTGTCTGTGTGTGTGTGTCTGTGTGTGTGTGTGTGTGTGTGTGTGTGTCTGTGTGTGTGTGTGTGTGTGTGTGGCGTTAATTCTCCTCTTTCACATTCCGACACTGTCGATGTCGTTGTGAAAAAGAGACAACGACTGTGCTGCTGCACACACAAGGCGAGGTCCCACGCTGGGCGACAGGTTAAAGGAGTTTTCCCTGATCTGGAAATTCCCTAACCAGTAGCCAGATGTTCTCAGAAATGATTGATATCACACAAAAGGTCAAAGATTTGCTGAAGATGAAAGAAAAAGAGGAGGGGGGGGGGGGGGGAGCTCAGTGGCAGAGCGCCGGACTCGTAAATCTTGGTGATCTTGGGGTTGCTAGTTCGAATCTCCGCCGGGTCGTTTCGGTACAGGGGGATTTTTTCCCCTCGGAGTTAACATCGTTTCTGACTCCATTTCCAATACAGTCCTTCGAATGAGACTTTAAACCGAGGTTCCGTGTGTGAACGCACGCATTACATCTTGCACACACGTCAAATCTCATCACCAACTTTCGGAAGAGAAGCCAGTTTTGTCTGTTCGTATGGATGACACGTTACACATAGCATGCATCTTTTCCGAGTATGGCTGCCTTAATGGCGGGATTAAAAAAAAAACTCGTTCATACACACAAAACTCCCCTCCCTTTGTTGGGCAGATGGATTAATCCTTGACTGCCTATACAGGGAGTGTCCGCAGAGTATCAGCCTGCGTACAAAGAGGAACAAAGAAAAAAAAAAAGCCACTCACGGATTTTTACATCAATGGCAGCACATCCAATCTGAAAGCAGAGAGGACAGACGTCCCCAGGAAAGACAGCCGCTCCGCTGATCAAGCAGCTGCCGCCCATCACCAAACGTACGGAGAGAAGGACTGGGAGGTGAAGAATGCTCCGCTGATCAAGCAGCCGTCACCCATCACCAAACGTACGGAGAGAAGGACTGGGAGGTGAAGAATGCTCCGCTGATCAAGCAGCCGTCACCCACCATCACCAAACGTACGGAGAGAAAGGACTGGGAGGTGAAGCGAGTCAAAACCCTCCGTGACCGACTGACGAAAGAGAACGGCTGGAAAAACAAGCAGAAGAGCTGAGAGGCCGCCAAAGGTAGCCACATGCAAACCGTCCCTCAGATCCCTGAAAAGACATCCGACATTGGGTGGATAGGCTCTGGACCAATGATGATGACACACAATGACACGCGTCCCACCCAAAGGCAAAGACATGCTGAACCCAACACCGCACAGAGATCCTCAACAGATCCGAACCCTCAGCTCCAGCTACGACCGAAGACCCGCCTCCCTTGCTTTCTCTCAGTAGCCATGACTCGACTCCTGAAGATGAAAATAGGAAAGCCACTAACACGCTGAGGAGTCCTCAATCCACCAGGACAGATGAAGTCACATCGGACACGACTTTACTCCTGAAGATGAAAAATAGGAAAGCCACTAACACAATGAGGAGTCCTCAATCCACCAGGACAGATGAAGTCACATCGGACATGCTCACACGTGTGGGTTGGGCATAGAATAGACCCACTGCCCTGCCATGCATGTCGTAAGAGGCGACTAAGGCAGGACCACCTCGCCCGGAGGATAAACGGGTTTGCGTAGGGCTGACAACCCTACCTGTAAAAAAAGACCAGTTACAGGAGCATCGACGACAATGAACCAAAACATTCACCTGGGCAAGGAAGGGTCTCCATCCGGAGACTTATGACGCGGTGCAGTGAAAGCCGAAAGGAAGCTGCAAGGCTGACTCCCTTCCTTCTAACACCCAGGACAACGACGAGAGTAGCCACATGGAACATCAGCACGATGTACGAAAACAGGAAAAACCATCCAAGTAGCAAGAGAGATGAAAAACTACAATGTCGGAATGCTAGGACTGAGTGAGACAAGGTGGCTACAGTCAGGACAGCTGAGACTTTCATCTGGAGAAACAGCTGCTGTACTCAGGACACACAGACGATGGAGCCCCCCCACACTGAGGGTGTGGCCCTGATGCTGGCATGGAGGCACAGAGGGGGGCACTCATCGGATGGGAACCTGTCAACTCCCGCATCATCACAGCCAAGTTTACCACGAAGAAGAAGAATGACATCAGGCTGAACATCATCCAGTGTGCTATGCTCCCACCAATGATGCGGAAGAAGAAGAGAAGAAAGATGACTTCTACCAGCAACTACAGACAGTGATAGACAGAAGAGGAGCAAAGGACATAACCATACTGATGGGAGATTTCAACGCCAAGATTGGAATGGACAACACAGGCTACGAGGACATCATGGGACACACGGACTGGGACAGACAGATGAACGAGAATGGTGAGCGCTTTGCAGACCTGTGCGCCCGCCCTGAACCAGCTGGTGATAGGAGGAAGCATCTTCCCCCACACAGCGCATCCACAAGGCCACATGGAGATCCCCGAACCACGTCACGGAGAACCAGATTGACCACATCTGCATTAGCCGCAAGTTCAGGAGATCATGGCGGGATGTACGAGTGATGAGAGGTGCTGACGTGTCATCAGACCACCACCTTCTTTTTAACAACAGTGAGACTTCGCCTCAAGAGATTCACCAACGCCAACAACACACACACGGACAAGGTACAATGTTCGACTGCTCAGAAACAGGACACAAGCAGCATTCCAGATCCAGCCAGATTTTCCAACAGGTTCCAGCCGCTTCCAGCTGATAGAAGAGCTGAGACGGACATCGAGACACAGTGGGAACACTGCAAGAAGCTCTGGCATGACACATGTGAAGAGATTCTTGGCAAGAAAAAGACCCAGCACAAGGAATGGATCTCTGCCGACACCATCATCATTAGCTGGAAACAGGAGAGACAGAGAAACTACGCTGAACACGAGCCGAACAAGAGCAGCTAAGGCAAAGGCACAGGAGGAGCACACAGCAGCGAACAGAGAAGTAAAGAGGAGCATCAAGAAGGACAAGAGGGACTACTTTGACGACCTGGCCAGTCAAGCAGAGGCAGCAGCCGGACAGGGGAACCTGAAGGACCTGTACCTGGTGACCAAGAAGCTGATGAGGCAAGTTCCAGCAGACAGACAAGCTAGTGAAGGACAAGAACGGAAACCCACTGACAACAACCGAGGAACAGCTGAAACGATGGGCAGAACACTTCAGGGAGCTGCTGAATCGCCCCGCCCCTGACGCACCACCAGACATCACACCCGCAGAGACAGAACTGCCCATCAGCTGCGACAAACA
Source organism: Conus betulinus (assembly GCA_016801955.1). Lineage (NCBI taxonomy): Eukaryota > Metazoa > Mollusca > Gastropoda > Neogastropoda > Conidae > Conus > Conus betulinus. The sequence continues at coordinate 143,629 of JADBJO010003106.1, forward strand.
AACCAAAGGCAGAGATCAAGAAGGCCATCATGACTCTGAAAAATGGGAAGGCTGCAGGGCCGGACGAGATACCAGCAGAAGCCATCAAAGCAGACATAGAGACAGCTGTCAACATGCTATACAACCTCTTCAGCAAGATCTGAGAAGAGAAGGAGGAGGGTACCGGCCCAGTGGAAAAGAAGGAATCGTCATCAAGCTGCCAAAGAAAGGAGACCTCAAGGGACTGCAGCAACTACCGAGGGATCATGCTCCTGTCAACGCCAGGCAAGGTTCTCAACAGGGTTCTACTGGAGAGGATGAAAGAGGCTGTCGACCCAAAGCTCCGAGACCAGCAGGCAGGCTTCCGGCGGAACAATCATGTGCCGACCAGATCGCCAGCCTGCGTATCATCGTGGAGCAGTCGCGCTAGAGTGGAACTCCCCCCTCTACATCAACTCATAGATAGATTATGAGAAGGCCTTCGACAGTGTGGACAGAGAGACGCTGTGGAAGCTGCTGAGGCATTACGAAGTCTCCGAGAAGATCATTTCCCTCATCTGGTGCACCTACCAGGACATGAACTGCAGGACTGCCCACATGCCGGCCAGCTGTCCGATAGTTTCGAGGTGAAGATCGGAGTTCGGCAGGGGTGCCTGCTGTCGCCGTTCCCTCTTCCTCCTGGTCATCGACTGGATCATGAAGACCACTACAACAGGCGGGGAACAACGGTATACAGTGGACACTCTGGACGCAGCTGGACGACCTCGACTTCGCTGACGACCTGGCGCTCCTCCTTCACACAGCCACAGCCAGATGCAAGACAAGATCACTCTCGCCTGGAGACCACATCAGCCGGGACAGGGCTCAAGATCAACAGAGAATAAGACCGAGCTGATGAAAATCAACACCACTGCCAACACATCAGTCACAGTCGGTGGAGAGCCCATCAGGGAGGAGGTGGAGTCTTTCGTCTACCTGGGAAGCGTGGTTGACCAACAGGGAGGCACGGGACCGAGACGTCACAGCCAGAATCGGCAAGGCAAGAGAGCAGCTTTCGTCATGCTCAAGAACATCTGGGCATCTGGAGGAATCAGCATAAGAACCAAACTCCTGCATCTTCAACTCCAGTGTGTAGTCAATTCTGCTCTACGGATGCGAGACATGGCGGACAACACAGACGATGCAACAAAAGATTCAGACATTCTTCAACACCTGTCTGAGGCGCATCTACAAAATCCGATGGCAGGAGAAGATCCGAAACGAAGATCTGTGGGCAGGGAAAGAGGAAGAGAGGCCGGCCTCGCAACATCTTGGAGGCGAGCCACTGAGGCAGAGCTGAAGCAACAAGGGACCAACTGGACTGGAATGGCCAGAACAGCCCACAACAGAGTGC
>JADBJO010003106.1:147500-150000 GCA_016801955.1 Conus betulinus
TCTCTCTCTCTCTCTCTCTGTGTGTGTGTGTGTGTGTGTGTGTGTGTGTGTGTGTGTGTGTGTGTGTGTGCGCATGACACCGTCACGATCTATGTACGTGACACTGATTTGTCACTTTCGTGTGTGCGTGACACTGTTATATTCATGTGTATGAAACTGGTTTGTCACCCTCTCTCTGTGTGTGTGTGTGTGTGTGTGTGTGTGTGTGTGTGTGTGTGTGTGTGTGTGTGTGTGGTGAGAGAGAGAGAGAGAGAGAGAGAGAGAGAGAGAGAGAACACAACACAGTCAAGTTGTGTATAAACGATACTGAATTGTCGCCTTTGTTTATGCAGGTGACACGGTTTTATGAACACAAGACTGGCTTGCCATTTCTGTGCATGTATGACATTGTATCGTCACGTCTGTATGTCATGACACCTGTATACAGAGGGAAAAAAACAAAACAGATAGGCATCACATGCAACCCAGTGTCTTGTGCACACACACAGACAGACAGAACAGACAGACAGACAGAACAGACAGACAGACAGACCCAGCTCTTAAGCTTCAGCAGAGTGTGGGGTTGTCAGAGGAGGAACGTCACAAAGGCATGCAGCGGCGGCCATCAGGAATGATGGATGACGGGAAGGCAATGGCAGCCAGAGGGGCCCACACACAAGGCGCCCTTTCTTCTTCTTCTTCTTTCTTCCTCTGCCAACACACGTCGTTCCTCCTGCTACTTCCTGGGGCTTAGCTCTCCCTAGCTGGTGAGACACCACGAATGGATAGTCTGGGGTTCTTAGTAATGTTTTGAGTATGTATAGACATGGATGGTTGGTTTGTTCATATACTTTTAAGCTCTCTGAGATTTGTTCTCCGTTTTTTTTGTTTTTTGTTTTTAAAATACAGACATCAAAGTAAGTGCTGAATGATTCTAAGCAGAGTGCTTTTTTTTTTTTTTTTTTTGCTGTCCCATCTTCTGCGCCACCTCAGTGGCACTGCAGTGCACCCACGCCACTCATTCTGAGCCCCTGTCCACAGCCACCAGCCCTGCTTGTTCCCGCCGCCGCAGCCCCGGCACAGGTAACCCACAGGGAGCAGTCAATGTCAAGTCGTCAAGAGGCAACCCACCGGAGGAGACACTGCACTGCTGCCGAGTCATTTCGGTGGTGTTCAGTGGCGCCTGTTCTGATCCAACATACGCAGGACACCACCTACTAAGCCCCCTACTGACGACAATAATTGCTTAGTCGCGGAGCCGGCGTGAGTGAGCTGTCCTTCCGGAGGCGCGCCACCACGTCCGTCCAACGGCAGCCCCCATGGACTCGCCGATACTGGTGACCCCTGACAGAACCAAAACAAGGCCACAGACAACAGATTCCTTCTTGTACAGCGACGGGCTCATCCACATTCACACAAAATGCCGTGCGAGGGGACATATCCAATTGATGCTAGAATATGCCAGACATAAAGCACATAAAAAAGGAAAAGATCTGTTTTATTTCTCGTGGGAAATCATTCGGACATTTCTCAACAGGCACTTTTTCTCTAGATCAAGACAGTGTTGGGGTCTCTGGAATAGAACTGTACAATTTTCAGCCCAATAGTTCCAGAACAGTCAGTACATCAGCAGCTTTCAGCAGGACTGTCTCCGTCGGCATGACACTGACCGCTACTGGCTGGTCAAGAGGAGACGCTTTCAGCAGAGTTCATGGCAGACCTGTTGCGTCACACCAAAGTGTCAGTCCGTCGGTTCTACAGACATTTGAATATCAACCGTTACACAATCTCTGGGAACGTCTTTCACGTTAAGAATGTTTAATGTCTGCATTTGGAAAAGTTGAGGGTGAAATGCGTAGGACCCAACCTCGGCAGTTTGTGGAGTTATCGGAAGAATTCTGGCGACTGAAATGAGATGCTACAGAAAGATCTTGGGCATCCATTACACAGACCACGTGACAAATGAAGAAGACCACAGAATAATTCAACAGGCAATTGGACCCCACGAAGACCTGCTCACAGTCGTCAAAGAGCGGAAAATGAAATGGTGCGGACATGTGTCCCGTTCAGCAGACCTTGCAAAGACAGTCCTGCAAGGAACAGTCAGAGGAAGCCGCAACAGAGGAAGACAAAAGGAAGAGGCGGGAAGACACAAAGGAGGAGGGCGGGGAAGACAATCTCCGAGAGTGGACTGGAATGAGCCTGGAGGAATCTCAGCGAGCGGTGGAGAGGACAGGGAGGGATGGAGGAGAGTGGTGGCCGGATCATCAGGGGTGCCCCAACGACAACAGACGACGTCAAGGGAGAGGTGACGAGGGTAACACAGAGGGACGGTGTGGGATGAAGGGACGGAAAGGGAGAAAGGGTAGTAGTAGGAGGGGGAGAGAGGTAACATTTGCTTTCGTTTTGGTTTCATATTTTCAGACGACGCATCGTTGGGCGCCGCACTCAGGTTCGCGTCTTTTGACATGATTTGGGAGTTTTGAACTGTGCCGTCTGTTCTCTACTTGTGTGAACAGCT
>JADBJO010003106.1:155000-157500 GCA_016801955.1 Conus betulinus
TGTTCAGGCTGTCGCTGTCAAACAGGATCTCTGAAAACATCAACCACTGGGTGGTCGACCAGACGAACAACATTCTTCGGCTCCCTGATGGTATTTGCACGTATTTTGCACTTTCCCCATTTCTTCTCGGTGTTTCCTTCCCTAAATGTTCTTCGTTTGTATCTTGTCCTTCTTTCCACCTATCAAGTGTACTTTGTCCTTCCCCAATCCAGGAACGTTCTCTGTATGTGCTTTGTCCTTTCTCAGTTCCCAAGTGTTTTCTTTCTCTTTGTGTTCTTGGTCCCAACCGAATCCCCGAAAGTGTATGAACTTAGTTCTTCCTCAATTCCTAAATGTTATCTGCATACACGTGGTGCCTCTCCAGTCTCCAGTTATTGTTTGTTTGTATTTTGTCCTTCCTCAAGTCTCAAATGATGTCTGTGCGTAGTTTTTCCTTCATCAAATCCCAAGGTTTATGTGTATGTAGTTTGTCCTTTCCCTTTTTGTAAATGTTACCTGTATGCACTTGACACCTTTCCTAATCCCCAGTGCCATATGTATTTGTCATCGTGTGGAATTCCAAAGTGTTATCTGTATGTGTTTTTGTTCGTTTGTGACCCAAAGTGTGTATCTGTATGTGTTTTTTGTTCGTTGTGACCCAAAGTGTTATCTGTATGTTCGTTTTGTTCTGTATGTTTATTTATGACCCAAAATGTTATCTGTATGTGTTTTGCCCTTTACAATTCCAAATGTTATCTGCATGTATTTTGTCCTTCAAATTCCCTCCTGTTACATGTTTGTATCTTGTTCTTCACATACCCCCACATGTTATGTGTACGTAGTTGGTCTTTCTCCTATCTCTAAATGTATCTGTATTTACTTTGTCCTTTCCCCAAATCCCAAAGATAAAGATCTGTTCCCACCCACAAATGTTATCGGAATGTACCTTGTCTTTGCCTATATCTAAATGCTATATGTATGTACCTTGTCTTTGCCTATATCTAAATGCTATATGTATGTACCTTGTCTTTGCCTATATCTAAATGCTATATGTATTCATCTTTGTCTTTGCCTATATCTAAATGCTATATGTATGTACCTTGTCTTTGCCTATATCTAAATGCTATATGTATGTACCCTGCACTTGTACCATCCAAATGCTATTTTGTACCCTGTTCTAGATCCTATATGTATGTACCTTGTATTTTGCCTTTTCCCATCTCAAATGCTAAAATGTATGTATTTTGTCCTTTTCCATTCTCAAATGTAAAATGTATATATTTTGTCCTTTTCCATTCTCCTGTAAAATGTTATCAAATGTCCTTTTTCCAAAGTAAAATGTATATATTTTGTCTTTTCCATTCTCAAATTAAATGTATATTTTTGTCCTTTTCCCCATTCTCAAATGTCATCTGTATGTGTTTTTGTCCTTTCACACCCTTAAATATTAACACCCACCCTATATTTTTGCCTCCCCACCCCCCCCCCCCCCCCCCCCACCCCCGCAAAAAACCTTTATCTTATACATCTGTGCATATTTGTATAGCAGGTCCATCTGTACAGTTCTCCTCAGACGACTGACACGGTTTCCCTCCATTTGCCAACGAAATCTGAAATTTCTCGTTGACACGTCAGGGTTGTTGCTGTTGTTGTTGTTGTTGTTGTTGTTGTTGTTGTTGTTATTGTTGTTTTTGTTGCTGTTGTTTCTAATTATTTAGGGTTTAAGAGGTGCATTCTCTTTGTCCTCAGTTTAAGTGCTGTGATGTTTTGTGTTTTCCACAGTGTTGTGGGGAAAAGAAAGCTTTGGGTTTTTGCATGACTCAGAAAATAACAAGGATACGTGCATGCGTGCATGGGAATATGCTAAGAAAAAACAAAATATTTCTTCCTTTAGTTTGTATTCATTTTGATATCTTGAAAAAAAAATCCGCTATTGCTTCCCGGTGACATTTTGTGTGTATTGTTTCCCAGCATGTTTCTTGCACGACATCCTGCTGTGGTGTATAGCGTTGTAAAGCAGACTGCTGCTCGACTCGTGCTGCACTATATTCAGTCACAGCGTCAGTATTAGTAGACTCCCAGGTCTCCAGTGCGGAGTCAGTTATTGTGAAGCTGCCGTGTGTATATGCACGGAGCAGTGTCATTAGTCTAAAAGCCATCGTTCCGCCGTCCAGCTAGCTACTGTGTCATTATCTTGCTAATGACCGGCTGTAGCTGAAACCCAACACCCCCTCTTGCCGCAATTCCCTCCTATCAGCTGCTCCTGTGTCTTTCACGTCAGCCTTCTTCCCATTCCTTCTTCTCTTTCAGTGCTTTAAACTCCGAATGGAGATGAGCCAGTAAGTATATACGTAGACTGATTGACAGGAACTCTTTCTCTCTGGTTGACAGGAACTCTTTCTCTCTGGATTGGCAGGAACTCTTTCTCTCTGGTTGACAGGAACTCTTTCTCTCTGATTGACAGGAACTCTTTCTCTCTGATTGAACAGGAAACTCTTTCTCTGATTGACAGGAACTCTTT
>JADBJO010003106.1:167500-180000 GCA_016801955.1 Conus betulinus
AGAGAAAGAAAGAAAGAAAGAAAGCAACCAAGAGAAAACAAGAAAGAGAGGCAGACAGTAAAAATATAAGAAAGAAGAGAGAGAGAAATACAGAAGAAAAAGAAGAAAGAATAGAAAACAAAGTGGAAGAAATAAATAAATAAATAAATAAGAAAACAAAAAAACAAGCAAAGAAAAAAGGAATAAAAGACATTAAGAAAAGAAAGACATAAAAAAAAAAAAAAGAACAGAAAGAAGGTAAGAAGAGCAGAACGAATGACTTTGAACAAAAGTCGCCAACTGCTGTTGTAGACAGAGATAATGGTGGGACATTACATGTAACAGCCAAGCCTCACGTCCAAGCAGTGGACAGCGACACCACTATGGAGGTATTGTTGTGTGAACAGAGATCCAGTCTTGCCTCCGACGTAGGAAACCAAACACCATCCCTCTCGCTTCAATTTCCTTTTAAAGGTGCAGTAAATGCAGACCACATGAACAAAATCCAAGTCGACTTTTGGAAGAAAAAAAAACAAAAACAAAATGCAACATCCCAGCTCGACTCTTCACCATTAGTAAAGTGAAGAAAGCCCACATGATCTGTTTGTTTGGGACCATTTACTTTCGTGTTTAAAAACAACTGAACAGTTGATTGTGACCAAGAGGCAGAAGAAGAAGACTTAGGAGGAGCAGGAGGAGAGGAGGAGAAGAAGAAGAAGAAGAAGAAGAAAGAAGAAGAAGAAGAAGAAGGAGAAGAAGAAGGAAGAGGAAGAGGAGGAGAAGAGGAGGAGGAGGAGGAGGAGGAGGAAGAGAAGAAGAGAGAAGAAGAAGAAGAAGATAAGAAGAAGAAGAAAGAAGAGAAGAACAACAACAAGAAGCAAACAACAACAAAACAACAACAACACAACAACAACAAGGACACAACAACAACAAGAAGACGTGATGAGGAGATGGCAAGAAGAAGAAGAAAGAAGAACAAAAAGAAGAACAACAAAAACAACAACAACAACAACAACAACAACAGAACAAAGAACAACAACAACAACAACGTGATGATGATGATGATGTGACAATGAACAAGAACATGAAGAAGAAGAAGAAGAAGAAACAACAACAACAAACAACATGAAGAAGGAGAAAGACAAGGAGGAGATGAAGAAGAACAAGAAACAAGAAGAAAGAAGAAGAAGAAGAAGAAGAAAGAGAAGAAGAAGAAGAAAGAAGAACAAGAAGCAGAACAACAAACAACAACAAAAAAACAAGAAGAACAAGAACACAAGAACATGGAGAAGAAGATGACAATTTGTAGGAGAACAAGAACAAGAAGAACATGGAGAAGCAGATGACAATTTGTAGGAGATGAAGAAGAACAAGAACAAGAAGAACATGGAGAAACATATGACAATTTTGTAGAAGAAGAAGAACAAGAACAAGAAGAACATGGAGAAGCAGACGACAATTTGTAGGAAAAGAAGAAGAGAAGAAGAAAGAAGAAGGACATGGAGAAGAAGATGACAATTTAAAAGAGAAAGAAGAACAAGAAGAACATGGAGAAGAAGATGACAATTTAAAAGAGAAGAACAAGAAGATGGAAAAGAAGATGACAATTTGTAGGAGAACAAGAACAAGAACAAGAAGAACATGGAGAAGCAGATGGCAGTTTGTGTATAAATAGCAGTCCATCCAAAGCATCTCCCATACCAGCCTCTTCAGTTTCTACTCAACCTCATACTTCTTCTTGTCAGCAATCGCCATTGTAAAATGTTGGCATGAAACAGGAGATTCGTACATTCAGACACCGTTATTGCCTACGCTTTATAAAAAACAGACGCCCTTTTTGTCCCCGTGACGTAAAACAGACACCATTTGGTCCACATTAAAACATACACCATTTTTGCACACATTATACCAGACACCGTTTTGCCTACTTTAAAACAGACACGGTTTTGCTAACGTTAAACAGAAAGCACACACACACACACACACACACACACACACACACACACACACACACACACACACTCACTCTACACACACACACACACACACACACTCTCTCACACACACTCTCTCACACACACACACACACACACACTCACACACACGCACACTCTTTCTCTCTCTCTCTCTCTCTCACACACACACACTTTCACACACACGCGCGCGCGCGCTCGCGCGCGCGCACACTCTCTCACACACTTACACACACACACACACACGCACACACACACGCGCGCGCGCACGCACACACACACACACACACACACACACACACACACACACACACACACACCATATATTTTTCTTGCGCACATGACATGAAAAACGACACATCCCTGTTGGCAGAGCTGTAGGGAGGCCGGGTGATTTCAGTGTGTGTGATGACAGCGAAGACCACCGTTGACACAGCTCCGTCACCATGTAAGCCCCCCCCCCCCCCCCCTTCCCCCTCTACCATCACCCCACGTCCCCCTATCCACTTCCCCTTCGACCATCCTCCGTCCCCGTCGCCTGTCTCCGACACGGCGTCATTGTGTTTCTCCTCTTCACACAGCGACTACACTACCAGTAATGAATGGCTGTTGACGGACATGAGAGAGAGAGAGAGAGGGGGGGGGGGGGTGACGGGTGGGGGTGGGGGGGGGGGGGGGAGGGGGGAGAGAGAGGGGGGGGAGGGTTAGAGAGGGGAGAGGAGAGAGAGAGAGAGAGAGAGAGAGAGAGAGAGAGAGAGAGAGAGAGGGAGACAGAGAGAGAGAGACAGAGAGAGAGGAGGGAGAGAGATATTTTGTCATGTTTCAGTAAAAGAGTCAGAGAGAGAGAGAGAGAGAGAGTAGAGAGAGAGAGAGAGAGAGAGAGAGAGAGAGAGAGAGAGAGATATTTTGTCATGTTGACTGATTGATTGATTGATTGATTGATCTGACTGATCTTTAATACACAAGGATGGAGATTTTAGGCCAAAGCCTAGTCTTACAATCTGTCCTTGTCATGCATACATTATTTCAGCACATATCATTCATACTGACAATTCAACATGGGAACATGGTAATCTAATTCTACAATGATAAGCAAACTATTCATAAAAGCGCTAATGAGATGGGGGATGGTAAAACAGAAGGAAACTTACAAACAAACAAACAAACTACAGAGAGAGAGGTCAGAGGAGGGTGGGGAAGAGAGAATGGTAGGTAGGGGGAGGGAAAAGGGATGGTAGTAGAGAGTGGGAGTGGGGATGAGCGATTTTAACGGAGTAGGCTTTATGTTTAGACGATTTATTCAAAGTATGGTTCACAGAAGACTTTGCGAATGGGCGCTAATCATTGTAATCGAATAATTTAATTACTGAGACATAAAATGTTTATGCAAATGTTCCTTGAAAAGTTTTAAAGTATTCATGTTTTGTAGATTCGGTGGAAGTGAGTTCCAGACATAAGGTCCAGAGTAAGCTAGGCTTGTTTTGTATAGATCAATGCGTGGGTAGGGAAGAAGGAAATTTCGTCGAGCCAGAAAAGCTGTTCGATCTTGTAAAAAGGACACTGATATAATATGGCATAGTATCTGTCAAGATTGTAAACATAAATGATGCCTTGTTGAATTCCAATTGCCTACTCAGAGGAAGTATGTTCAGCGCTTTTAGTTTTTTCGTCTGTTAGAGATACAGCTGGATGGAGTAGCTTTGCTGCACGCCTATGGAGAGAATTCAGTTTTTTTTTGTGGACGTCACTACTTCCGTCCCACACTGTTGAAGCGTAATTGATACGTGACATTATGTGTGCATTGAAGAAAAGTTTAAGCACATTACTGTTGACGTAGCGCTTTAATTGAGATAACAGGAAAAGGTGTTTTGAGACTACCTTGCATACGTTATTGAGATGAGATTGCCATTTCAATTCTTTTTATCTATCGTTAACCCTAAAACACGATGCTCATCTACCTGCTCGATAGAAGTGCCATTCAACTGAAGTTTTAGGCAAAGAGGAGTCAACTGGTGTTTTTGGCGGGGTAGCTATAATCATAGATTTGGTTTTGGCTGGGTGTATGACCATTGAGTTTGAATGACACCAGTCTGACACGTCGTTTAGACTTTCCTGGAGAGAAGTTTCTATTGTCTGTAGATCACTACCATTCGTTTGGAATGACGAGTCATCAGCAAATAAATCTGTCGTGACCTTTTCATCTGATACGGACAATGGTAAATCATTGATGAAGATGCAGAATAGTAGGGGGCCTAGTACTGAGCCCTGTGGGACTCCATGTCTGAAAAAAGTCTGAAGCGGAGGTTTTGCCATTAAGCACACACATACTGAGTCCTATCGTTCAAGTATGATTGGAATAATGAGATTGTCGGGGTACGGTTCAAGTAGACTGATAGTTTTTAGAAGAATGGAATGATCAACAAGATCAATGAAGTCAAGAAAGACAACCCCTGTTTTGTGATTGGTTCATATTTGAAAGCCATGAGTCACACATTCGTGATAATGCTGTGTGGCAGGAATGATTAGATCGGAATCCAGATTGGAGTGGGTGAAATAGTTTGTTTTTCTCCATGAACTGAGAGTGTGTGTGTGTGTATGTCTGTGTATATGTCTTTCAGGGGTTTGGATAGAATCGATAGTAAGGATATAGGTCTGAAATTATTTGGATCCGACAAAATTATTTGATTTTGGAAGGGGGATCACTTTTGGCGTTTTTTTGAACGCCTGAGGGGAAACATTAGTTTCAATGGATAAATTACATATGTATGTAAGAGACTCAACAATGTAAGGTAAGCGAGTTTGAGAAGAAATGCGGGTATGTTATCAGGACCCATGGATTTTTTTATTCTTTAATTGCGCTATGTGCATTCCTACTTCATGTACAGCAAGAAGGGGAATTTTGATTGAGTTACTGGATCCAAGTTTTTGTTTGCAAAATGATATTAGGGAAGTCGGGCATGTATATTCATTTGGTGCTCTTATAGTCTGTGAAGCTTGAGTAAGGGTATCTGATAATGACAGAAAGTGGGTATTAATTTGTCCGGGGTGATGTTTGTGCTTGAATTTTGTGAATCTGTACGCTTGTTGCGTACGGTAGTGTTTATTGCCCTCCACATTGGCGCTGTGGATTTTGCATCCGTTATCATTTGACTGAAGTAGTCTCGTTTGGCTTTTTTTTCAACTTCGTTTGAAACAAAGTTTCTCTGCTCTTTGTATTCATCAAACAAATTTGCTGTGCAGATGCCTAACTCTTTTTGATGTAACGGCGCGTGTTTATTTATGATGGTGAGGAATGTTTGGTACTAGGACAGTGCGAGAGAGAGAGAGAGACAGAGACAGAGAGAGAGACAGAGAGAGAGAGACAGACAGACAGACAGACAGAGAGGCAGTTCACTGACGAGTGTGTGTGTGTGTGTGTGTGTGTGTGTGTGTGTGTGTGTGTGTGTGTGTGAGAGAGAGAGAGAGAGAGAGAGAGAGAGAGAGAGAGAGAGAGAGAGAGAGAGAGAGAGAGAGAATAGCCAATAAAGAGAGAGAATACTTACTAAGAGAGAGAGAGAGAGAGAGAGAGAGAGAGGGGAGGGGGGGGGGGGGGGGGGAGAGATTGGGGGGGGGGGGGGGGGGGGGGGGGGGTAATCAGACACAGCGAGACACAGAGAGAAGAGACCTGTTCGATCAATCAGAGCTCGAAGATCCCATTCCCTCTTCAAACATGACGTTATTTCACAAGCGAACAGAACGAACGATTCACACGCCTCACACCTTCCACAGTGGCACTGGCGCTTTAACAACACGGCACCAAACAACACCATCCGGCACAAAAGACAATGACAATGTCTGCAACAGGATACAGCACAAACCATAAACAGAATAATGCAGTGCTGAAATTCACGACACTGATGTGCGACAATATATCACTGAACAGGATATACCCCAGACAACATAACCCCAAACAAACTATGCAGACACACCGAACTAACTGCCTGACGTTTTGAATAGAATAGATCTGACTTGTGATCTGTGTACTGTGTTACTCTCACACCAGACCTAAACGGCCATCTGACTGTAGTAACTTAACGCAGTCATCATTCCTCAACAGAACTCCACTGGAACTAAATACTGGATGTCTTGAATAGAATCTAACTTGTGATTTGTGTAGTCTGACTCTCACAGCAGACATAAACGGCCAACTGACTGTAGTAACTTAACGCAGTCATCATTCCTCAACAGAACTCCACTGAGGTTTTTCTTTTTTGGAACAGTACTTTAATGCTGATTGGATGTGACAACTTCGATATGCGGAACAAATATATCAACAACCTCTCCGTCCAGTTTAGTCAAGCGCGAACACATAGATACACCAAATATGTAGGTAAACGTGCTGAAAAGTTGATAATACATCCATAGATATATCAGAGATATAGGTAGGTGATGTTACATAGATTAAAATGTTATTATTATTAGATATTATTGTAATTATTACAATCATTATCATCGTTATTTCTTATCATTATCATCATTTATTACTATTGCTATTATCATTGTTATTATTACCATCATCGTCATCATGATGATGATGATATTGTCGTCTTTATCATTATTACAAGCATTATGAGTGGTAATTTTGTAGGGGTGCTTCCTAGAGTCCAGATCAATCATGTCAACACACATTTCGTATTGATCCGATCCAGTTTCTCACACGTTTCGTTTCGTCACAAAAAGCCACACATGTTCTTTTACACCCCGAAATATCCACCCGCTTCATTCCGATGGTAATCTATGCACAAGATTAAGCCTCGAAAGATACTGTGACTCAATCCAGCAACAAAAATCACGAAAACTCACCAAACGCCGTCAAAACCCTTCAGCTCCGAGTGCTTCCTTGCAGTGGCCAAATATCACAAAACTCCGAACATTTGCCCCGATGTGAATGGTAGTGCGCTCTCCAAACGGTTTGAAAAGCGTCCACTGATTCTGTTCACGAATTATCCTTTGGTTCACGAATTGAGTGATAGGAGATTTTCATCAGTAAGTCTGAGACATTGAAGGACACCCCCAAAAGAATACGTCACGTGCAAAACATACAAATACTCCCCTTTTTTTCGTGTGCCTGATTTGCATACATGAATCTATTTGGCATACAAACTGATTATATAATTAGAGGAACAGAAGAACAAGAGAGTACCTGAAGCAGTATAATCTACATGAGACAAATAATATGAGAAGCATGAGGAGTTGTGTAACTTAACGTAAGTAAAATTTAACCTCATTGTTACCCAGTTTTATGATAAAGTAAAAAAAATTAACAACGTAATCAAAATAATATATTCAATTGTGTACAGATGAAAAAAAAAATGAAAGTTGTACCCTCTCGCTGATATGGCAAAGGAACATGTAAATATACTCAGCCCTGGAATATGACTCTTCGCTGCATCCATCCTCAAGTGATGATTAGTAACAACAAGCAAGCACTGTACATTATGAGCTCGATGCTGGTGTGTTGACAACACGATATCCATAGCATGTGTTCTGAGGAAGAATGAAGTCTGGAATCCAGGGTGGACCCTCTTTGGTTTACCTTCATGGGTAGCAGTCTAGGGTTGGTGGGGATCCCAATCTTGGTTTAGGCTCCGTGGAAAAATAATTCCTCTGCAATCCTCTAATTTTGCCTGTCCATTCGGTTCATTTTGATTTCACAACATCATACTGCATTTCACAGCTCTGGGTTTGCCCAGAGTTGAATGAGGCTGAGTTTATCCTTGGGTCAAGCAAACAGTGTATGCATTCCTAACAGACACACGTTCATGTCAAAAAACGACGCTGCGCACGTGCAACTGCTCTGGGCAGACGTGACGGCTCAATACATGTGGAAATCTTCATAGCCTGCCCCTCTCTGAGCCATGTGGTCGTTCAGGGAGTAGGCGTTCCCAGAGCCCTCCTCGGGCCCACCACGGAACTCCTCCGCCAGGCTTTTGGAGAACGCCCTCTCGTGCCTGAACTGGTTCTCCAGGCGCCGGAAATCCCTGGGCATGCGCGGGTACTCTCCCTGGACCCACCTCGGAGGTGTAGCCCACGCTGTCGGTGGAGATGTCGCTGGGGATGCCGTACACCTGCTTGCTGGACCTCTTCTTCTCTTCTTCTTGCCCTTGCGCCCCTTCTTGCGCTCCTTGGACTTGCCCCGGCGGGCGGGTGGCGGCATGGACCTGGCCCGGTCCATGGTGTGAGGGGGGTAGCCAGACACCGGGTAGTGGTGCGGGTAGACGTAGAAGTCGTAGGGGTGAGCCATGGGCAGCGGGCCTCCAGGAAGAGTGCTGTAGTTGCCTGGCCTGCCGTTCATGTCCCGCAAGTGGCGGCGGTGGCGGTCGAACTGGTCCTTGCGGCTGGACCTCGGCGCTTTGTCGTAATCCGTGGGAGGGCTGCGGGGTCTGGAGCTGACGTCACTGGACCCGTCCCCGCCATCCCCGTTGATGACGTGTCGCCCGTTCAGTTCCCGCGGGGAGCCGGGGGAGGAGGAGGCGGAGGATCCGCGAGAGGAGGAGTCGGACCCTCCCCGCCGCTGATGGCGACGTCTGGCGCTGTACGGGGCATCCACCACGTTGGGCGGGGGAGGGAGGAGGACGTACGGGTCACGGGCCACCAGGTGGGGCTGCGCCATGGCCAGGGGTCGAGGCCGCAGCATGGGAGGGGGAGGGGAGAAGAAACGGGGCCGGATCAGCGTGGTGGAGGGGGGCACGCCCCTCACCTGGAACACGGAGCGACCTTGAGGGTGGGGCAAGGTCATGGAGGTGGAAGCAGGCACCGGGCCGGAGAGTACACCATCCTCCTCTCCACGGGCTGGCCCCGGGGCAGGGTGGGCGCCATGGGGGGAGGAGGGGGGACCGCTCTCAGCCGCTCAGCCTCCCCCTCCATCATCCGCTCCACCGTGTAGGTCTTGATCTGCGAATCCTTGGTCTTGTAGAAGTAGCCGTGCTCAGGAGGAGGCTCGTAGAACTCCGGAGCCACCTGCTGAGCTGACCCTTCCGGTTCCAGCTGCTGCCCCGGCACCAGTTTCACCTGGTGGAGCACATCGGATCCCCCCATGGGCGGAGACGCTGCACTGGGTGCTGCAGCGGCGTAGGATGCAGAGTTGGTCTGGGGTGCTTCGCGGGGTGGTGGAAGGCTCTAAGCGGAAGCTGGCCCCGGCTGCCGGGAGGGCGCTGTTGTGGACCTTGCCCTTCCTGGCGCGGTCGGCGAAGGACGTGCACTGCACCAGCTCCAGGGCGTCCCTGGAGGAGGAGCAGATGAAGCCGTGACACTCCAGCACTTTCCGGCCCTCCGTGCGGCGCGTGATGGCGGTGGTGTAGATCGCCGGGCGTTTGCTGTTGGAGCCGCCCGCCGCCTGGGAGCTGAGCGACAGGAACTGGGAGGTGGTCTCCCCTGTGGCGGCGTTGACCGTGCTGACGCACCTGACGGCGGCGCAGAGGGTGAGGGAGGAGATGGGGAAGAAGAGGATCCTGTTGGGGTCACTGATGTACTGCAGGGTCAGGCCGGTGGGCAGCACGGACAGCACGGACAGGATGCCCTCCATGTTGGTGTCGTCCTCCACCGGGTACCGCTCCGACAACGGCTTCTGCACCGCCTCCAGACCCTCCGCCGTTTTCTGTGGGAACGGCGCTGCCGATGTACAACACCCGCTTCTTGGTCAGCTCTTCCTTGTCCGGAACCATGGTGGATGAGGTGTCGTCCACAGAGCGTGAGAAACCTGGACAGAACACGTGGAAAGAGTTGACAACGAAACGAGAACAACAAATATGGGGGAAGATAAGGAAAGCAGGAAGAAGAAACGAGGGATGGAGAGAGAGACGAAGAGAAGCAGACCTCTGTCATCATTACCGCCTCACCATGCAGATGCTGTGAGAAACACATGGCCAGTGAGGAATCTTCGCCGTTCTGTTCTCAGTCAACACATCATCAAAGAGCTGCATTGACGATCCTGTCGTTTCTTACTGTTCTCATCACACACATCATCAAAGAGCTGTATTGACAATCCTGTGTCGTTCTTACTGTTCTCATCAACACATCATCAAAGAGCTGCATTGACAATCCTGTGGTTCTCACTGTTCTCATCAACACATCATCAAAGAGCTGTATTGACAATCCTGTGGTTCTTACTGTTCTCATCAACACATCATCAAAGAGCTGCATTGACAATCCTGTGGTTCTCACTGTTCTCATCAACACATCATCAAAGAGCTGTATTGACAATCCTGTGGTTCCTACTGTTCTCATCAACACATCATCAAAGAGCTGTATTGACAATCTGTGGTTTTTACTGTTCTCATCAACACATCATCAAAGAGCTGCATTGACAATCCTGTGGTTCTTACTGTTCTCATCATCAACACATCATCAAAGAGCTGTATTGACAATCCTGTGGTTCTTACTGTTCTCATCAACACATCATCAAAGAGCTGCATTGACAATCCTGTGGTTCTTACTGTTCTCATCAACACATCATCAAAGAACTGTATTGACAATCCTGTGGTTCTTACTGTTCTCATCAACACATCATCAAAGAGCTGTATTGACAATCCTGTGGTTCTTACTGTTCTCATCAACACATCATCAAAGAGCTGCATTGACAATCCTGTGGTTCTTACTGTTCTCATCAACACATCATCAAAGAACTGTATTGACAATCCTGTGGTTCTTACTGTTCTCATCAACACATCATCAAAGAGCTGCATTGACAATCCTGTGGTTTCTTACTGTTCTCATCAACACATCATCAAAGAGCTGCATTGACAATCCTGTGGTTCTTACTGTTCTCATCAACACATCATCAAAGAACTGTATTGACAATCCTGTGGTTCTCACTGTTCTCACTGTTCTCATCAACACATCATCAAAGAGCTGCATTGACAATCCTGTGGTTCTCACTGGTCACTCAACGCGTCCTTTCCTCTGCCAGGGCATTCTCTCTCTGCTGCTGTAACCTGCGGGAGGCTCATGGCCTATTGCAGACCTGCACTAAGCGGGTGTATGTCAGCTGAAAATCGCGTTGAGGGGATCTTCAGTCCCAATGCATGTGTTGCTTGTCCTTCGAGGGCGATGACCACGACTTCAGCTATCACTGGGTGTGGTGGTGGTGTGTGTACCAGATGGCTGATCAGGCCGATCCTCACATGGAAAAGTCTGTGGCAGTGTGGACAGGGCAGACTTGGAGATGAGCCAGGCTGAAAGGTGGTGCTTGCTCTGTTCTTTCAACCGAAGCTGACGTCTTAACTCCTGTGCCTCCACTCGCCTCGTTTCAAAGTCTTTCATTGCGGATGTGATCATGGAGCGCCACGTTGAGCAATGTTGTGCTGCTTCTTCCCAGGAAGCAGGGGCGATGCTACAGCACTTCAGTGAGGTCTTCAGTGTGTCTCTGTACGGCTTCTTTTGTCCTCCGTGGGAAACTTTTACCTTTCAGCAGCTCGCCATAGAACAATCTCCTTGGGAGACGATTTTCATCCATACAGTGTGCGTGTCCTGCCCACCTGAGTTGAGAACGTATTAGCGTTGCATGAATGCTGTCCATGTGGGCCTTCTGAAGCACCTCTGTGTCTGGCACTCTGTCCTGCCACTTGATGTCCATCAAGGTTTTGAGGCATCTCATGTGGACAGTATGCTGCATGTATTAATTGCTGTCTGCAGTCATTCATCCTCAGTCAGTTTTCTTCGTGAAAAGCAACGAAGCATTTCTTTTTGAACACCTGGATTTCCTCAAAGACTCTGAGGTCAGTATCCTGTTTTCCAACCCAAACATAACGACATCATGTAAGTCTAACAACGGTAGTCAACAATGATATCACTCGTGTCTTGTGGACATATTTAAACATAATATCACCTGTGTCTTATATATATATATATATATATCGCAGATAGTTATAATGATAGCAAACCCTTGTTTGTACAAAGAGTTAACAATGCTACGATTTTGCGCAGCAGAGGTCATTAATCATGATACCCCCGTGTCTTGTAGAGGTAATCAACGATTGCTACCCTGGTGTGCTGTACAGGTAGTTAACGATGGTGTCACCTAAGCTGTGTAGAGATG
Organism: Conus betulinus; assembly: GCA_016801955.1. Classification (NCBI taxonomy): domain Eukaryota; kingdom Metazoa; phylum Mollusca; class Gastropoda; order Neogastropoda; family Conidae; genus Conus; species Conus betulinus. The sequence goes on from JADBJO010003106.1 coordinate 179,528, forward strand.
GTTAACGATGATATCACCAGTGGTCTTGTCGTCAACAGACATAACCTGTGTCTTGCAGGTCATGACAGATACCACTTGTATTTTGTAGCTCACTACAGATACCACTGTATTTGTAGGTCATGACAGATACCACCTGTATTTTGTAGGTCATGACAAATACCACCTGAATTTTGTAGGTCATGACAGATACCACTTGTATTTTGTAGGTCATGACAAATACCACTTGTATTTTGTAGGTCATGACAAATACCACCTGTATTTTGTAGGTCATGACATATCACCTGTGTTTTGTAGATAATGACAGATACCACCCGTGTTTTGTACATAATGACAGATGCCACCTGTGTCTAGTACTAATGATAGATGCCACCTGTGTCTAGTACATAATGACAGATGCCACCTGTGTCTAGTACATAATGACAGATGCCACCTGTGTCTAGTACATAATGACAGATGCCACCTGTGTCTAGTAC
>JADBJO010003106.1:185000-192500 GCA_016801955.1 Conus betulinus
ACTTTCAGTATATTATCATTGGTGTATCTTGATTGGTCGGAAGGAAATTTTACGGTGAGAGCCGAAGGTGTGTAACTGTTAATAATTCCATACATCATAGCTGTTCTTTCATATTGAAGTTCGTTTGATGAAGCGCTGCTGTTTGGTTTGAAACTGTCCCAAAATGTTACCCAGCCGTTCTCTGGTCCTAAGGCCAGAATGAGAAATGGGGAAGGTTGTGCATTGGGCTAGCAACCCGCCACGTAAAAAAAAGCTTTGCTACAGAAACGCCAACAAGATCCAATCAAAGCTCGGGGGACGAGCTCAGGGCAGACGCAGCAATGCACTGGATGACGAGTAGGAGTAAAAGCCGAAAGGAAGCTTCTGCTCCGGCAATGTCCTTAGCGAATCCCAAACAAGAGGTGAGAGTGGGAGCCTGGAATGTGCGAACGTTGTATGAAGCTGGCAAGACTGCACAGACGGTGAAAGAGATGAAGAAGTACAGACTGAACATCCTAGGAATCAGTGAGATGAGGTGGACGGAATTCAGGCATTATGACCCTTGGCTCAGGAGAGACAGTATGCTATTCTGGTCGCACGGACGGGCAACATCAGGAGGGAGTGGGTATCATCATGGATAAGGAGGCCAGGAAGAGCTTGATGGGATGGGAGCCAGTCAACTCAAGAATCATCACAGCCAGATTCTTCTCCAAGTATACCAAGACCACCATCATACAGTGTTACACACCGACAGAGCAAGCCACGGAGGAGGGCGAAAGACCTGTTCTACAACATCCTACAGGAACAGATAGACAAGACACCACAGCATGACATCCTACTTCTTATGGGAGACTTCAATGCGAAAGTCGGAGCGGAGAACACCGGGTATGAGACTTGCATGGGACAAGAGGGAGTGGGAGACAGAAATGACAATGGACAGCGTTTTGCAGATGCGTGTCTTGAGAATTGTCTGGTGATAGGTGGTACCATCTTCCAACACAAAACCATCCACAAACTGACATGGGTATCACCAGATGGAAGAACCAGTAACCAGATAGACCACATTGCCATCAACCAGAAGTGGAGGAGCTCCATGAAGGACGTGAGAGCCATTCGAGGAGCTGACGCTAGCAGTGATCACCATCTTGTGCTATGCAGACTCCAGCTGAAGCTCAAGAGAACACCAAAAAAGAAAGTGAACAACTCTTTGACCCGAGGAAACTGACCAGTGAGGCGGTGAAAAGCCAGTTTACCATTGAACTTTCCAATAGATTCCAAGTCCTGGACAGCACACCAGCAGATGACATCAACGCTCTGTGCGACAATGTACAGAAAGCTTTCATAGACACCAGCAAGGCCGTGCTGGGCTACAGAAGAAGAGAGAGGAAGGAATGGATATCAGACACCACATGGCAACTCATAGAGGAGAGAAAGATCGCAAAACTCGGCACGCTCACTGGAACAGAGAGATGAGAGACAAACATTCGCCGAAAACGTACAAAGAGAAAAACAAAGAAGTGAAGAAGAGCACAAGGAGAGACAAGCGACAGTTTGCAGACAACTTGGCAGCAGAGGCCCAAGCTGCAGCAGAGAAAGGAGACTCCAGGACCGTCTATAAGATTACCAAGACCCTAACAGGCGGATTCACCAGCAAAACCACAGTAGTGAAGGACAAGACCGGGAAAGTTTTGACAAAAGACGAAGACCAACTCACAGATGGGCAGAACATTTTAGAGAGATATTAAATAGACCGGACCCAGATGAGGAAGCCACCATCGAAGACATGGGTTTCAACTTAGAGATGAGACGTGGACGCATTCACCCAGCAGGAAATTGTGGAGGCATCAGGCAGACAAAGGGCAACAGGGCACCAGGTGAAGACAGAATCACGGCAGACATGCTGAAGGCAGACCCCAAAACGAGCAAAGGCTTTAGTGAAACTATTCAACAAGGTTTGGGAAGAGGAGAAAGTTCCAGACACATGGAAGAAAGGCATCATAGTGAAGCTCCCCAAGAAGGGCGACCTCTCTGAATGCGGCAACTGGCGGGGAATCAACTTGCTCTCCGTCCCAGGGAAGATCTTCTGCCGTGTCCTTCTACAGCGCATGAGGCAAGCCATTGAGAGAACCCTACGAGAAGAACAGGCAGGGCTCAGAAGCGGGAGAAGTTTGCACAGACCAGATCCTTGTTTTACGAATAATTGTGGAACAGTCCATGGAATGGGAATCATCACTCTACATCAACTGTATCGATTTCCAAAAGGCTTTCGATAGCATCCATCATCCTTCGCTGTGGAAGATCTTGGAAGCCTACGGGATTTCCTCTTAAAGTCATCAACATCCAACAGGACATGTACGCAGGCAACCAGTGCTGTGTGCGACATGATGGACAGCAGAGCGAGTGGTTCCACGTGCAGACCGGGGTCAGGCAAGGCTGCGTGATCTCGCCGACAATTTTCCTTGTCGTCATTGACTGGGTGATGAGGAAGGCCACCAGCGATAGGGCGAGAGGGCTGGTATGGGGACTGACAGCCAGGCTTGAAGACTGCGACTTCGCCGACGATATTGCACTGCTGTCGCACGCCCAGAAAGACATCCAGGAAAAAAACATCAAGAGTGGACCTAATAGCCAGCAGTGTGGGACTCAAGATTCACCCCAACAAGACCAAGATCATGAAGGTGAAGACGAAGAGCGCAGAGAAGACCAGTGTGCGAGGCTCAGCTCTAGAGGAGGTGGAACACTTCAAGTACCTCGGCAGCTACATCTCGGCCGACAGCAACATCGAGAAGGAGATCTCAACCAGGATAGGACTCGCAGCTCGGGCATTCAGCGGGTTGAAAAACATCTGGAAGTCAGCTGTCCTGCAAACCAAAACCAAGTTGAAGATCTACAGGTCCAACGTACGCTCAGTACTCCTATACGCCTCAGAGACATGGAGAACAACAAGAAGATTGAGAGTAGGCTCAGAGGCTTCGAAGGAAGGTGTCTTCGCCGAATCCTGAAACTTCACTGGCAGCAGCGTGTCACCAACAGGGAAGTGTGTCAAGGCGCACCGGCATAAACAACATTGTGGCCGAGGTGAAGCAGCGGCGGTGGAGGTGGCTGGGACACATCCTTCGGATGGGCAAGACCAGACTCCCTCATACTGCGCTGAGATGGGCACCCACCGGGAAGAGGAAGCGAGGCAGACCACTCGGCACCTGGAGGAGGACAGTGGAGGAGGAGATGAGAGAGGCAGGGAGCTTGTTGGCGCCTTATGTCTCGGGTTGCGGGATGAAGAGGATTAAGTAAGTAAGTAAGTAAGTAAGTAAGTATAGATTAACTAAATTTTTTCAACGAATTGATGCTAAAGATTCCAAAGAGGTGAGGTTTAACTACATATGATTGAATACACCTGACAAAAGTGTTTACCTGCGTTTGTATGTAGAACTTTTTTTCAAATGTTTGAACGCTGAAGGGTTTTTTTTTGTATTACATGTTCGCTTAAAATCAATAACATGAGGTTACCAGGTGAATTTACAGACAACAGTGACTTCCAAACGTTGATGAACGCTGACTTCAAGTCACTTGTCATTGTTGAATATGAGATAGTTGATGACCGAGTTGAATCACATAGGAAGGAATATTTATCATAACTAGCAAATGATCTATAGGTGATGACTTTGTGTCGAAGTCTTGGAATTTGTGTGCTTTTTTTTTTTTTCTCAAAAGCTGATATGTACTTACAGACGAGTGGTCACTACAGATACAGCACGGAGAACATATTTCTGTAATGTTTAGCTGTGTGGTATGATAAACGTGAATCATGTTTTGGAGAGAGAGAGAGAGAGAGAGAGAGAGAGAGAGAGAGAGAGAGAGAGAGAGAGAGAGAGAGAGAGAGAGACAGAGAGAGAGAGAGAGAGATTGCCCCCGTTCACCTGCAACTGCGTGAAGACCGATTCATCACTTATTTGACATTATAAGAATTTCAGAGAGTCCAAATCAATGGGCCTGAAAATAAGATCCCGGAACGCTTCATCAATATCTTCTAAAATCATTTCAAAAGGAGCTAAGAGTAAGCAGTGAGTATGATGAGTCTAAACAAAACTACGAGAGAGATTGCTGCTACAACGAAAGTAAACGAGCGCATAGAACAGAGATTGCTGAAGAATAATACCAGGTTGGGTGGGGGGGGGGGGGGGGGGGTCAAAGAGGGAGGGGATGGGGTGGAAGGGAGTTTAGGGGGTGGGTGGTGGTACGGCTGTTTGAATCCAAACCTTCGTTCTTGGTCTCAGCATGGAGTTCCGCCCCACTGCTCTCTGCAAGGCAAACATTGACATTTGTCACACTACAGTGGACACGCCTGCCACAATCGCGAGAAAATGTGCAGCAAAGGTGCGGTCCGTGGGCGCGTGCGAAACAACAACAACAACAACAACAACAACAAAACAAACAAAACAAACCAACCAACGTGACGATGAGTTCAGTGATTTAGCTCGGGACATTTCGTTACATTGTGCGGCAGAAACGGAGATACCGAATGGCTGTGTGTGTGTGTGTGTGTGTGTGTGTGTGTAAAAAGCAGGTATGGAGGAACTGTTTTTTATAAGTTCTGTTGTCAGTTTTATTGTAAACGCATGGCCGACATGGTGGTGAGCTCGAGACGTGCGTGATACGGGAGTAAACCTACCTGCATCGCCATGGATATGATTTCCGTTGAGGACAGTGGCTCTTCTTCCGTGATGTTTCAGGACCGACAAATGTAAGTAGTCTTCTTTTTTTTTTTTTTTTTTTTTTTTTGTTTTTAGCAATGGAAGGATGAATGAACAGAGGGAGGATTTCGTTTGTACCCCCTTCCTCTATACAAACGTTTGTACCCCCCCTTCCTCTATACAAACGTTTGTACCCCCTTCCTCTATACAAACGCTTCTTTTCGTTGTACCTCAAGGCATGTATAGATGAAAAAAAAAAATTGTGAACGTAAATCAGTTTTCAACATTTTGACAGAAAAGTACTTGCATAGGGGAGGGTACGAAAGGAAAGCTTTCTCAAACAGGATGTATTCACAGGGACCGCTAAGGTTACGAAAAGTGGTGGGATAGGAAGGAGGGGTTGATGTACGGTTGATATATGAGGAAGAAGTAAGAATGGCACCATTTCAAAACCAGTCTCTCTCTCTCTCTCTCTCTCTCTCTCTCTCTCTCTCTATCTCTGTGTGTGTGTGTGTGTGTGTGTGTGTGTGTGTGTGTGTGTGTGTGACTTCAAGTCTCTCACTACCTGTTGTACTGCTCTCTCTCTCTCTCTCTTTCTCTGTCACACACACACACACACACACACCCACACACCACACACACACACACACACACACACACATATTGAATTTGTGCTTTATCACTGTTTGTTTTTCTGTCTTTGAATGTATCTGTATGTATCTGTCCGTGTCTGTCTGTCTGTCTGCCTGTGTGTGCTGTCTCTCCTTGTTGTTGTTGTTGTTGTTCTTTCTTCTTCTTCTTCTTTCTTCTGTGAATTTATTCTGTGTATCCCCCTCCCGCCCTGTGTTTACATGCGTGCATATGAAGTCGATGCTTGATAGAGTATCGTTCACATTTGTTCCGTATTCTTTCGCCTTGTCTGACGCCTTTATGCTATATGGACAACTCTCTCTCCCTCCTCACCCATCACCCCTCTCTCGGCTCTCGTCTCTCCTAATGCTATATGGGCAGTGCCTTCTCTCTCACTCTCTCCTCGTCCTAATTGACTATATGGGAAATGTTTATGTTCTTGTATCTCTCTTCCTTCTCTCCTCTCTCATATCTCTCTCTCTCTCGCCCATACTGANATGCTATATTCTCTCTCCTTAATGCTATATGGGCAATGCCTTCTCACTCTCTCTCTCTCCTCTATCCTCTCTCTCCTCTAATGCTATATGGGCAATGCCTTCTCTCTCTCTCTCTCTCTCTTTCTCTCTCTCTCTCCTAATGCTATTATGGGCAATGCCTTCTCACTCTCTCCTCTCTCTCTCTCTCTCTCTCTCTCTCTCTCTCCTTAATGCTATATGGGCAATGCCTTCTCTCTCTCTCTCTCTCTCTCTTAATGCTATAGGGGCAATGCCTTCTCTCTCTCTCTCTCTCTCTCTCTCTCTCTCTCTCTCTCTCCTTAATGCTATATGGGCAATGCCTTCTCTCTCTCTCTCTCTCTCTCTTAATCTATATGGGCAATGCCTTCTCTCTCTCTCTCTCTCTCTCTCTCTCTCTCTCTCTTCTCTCCTTAATGCTATATGGGCAATGCTCTCTCCTCTCTCTCTCTCTATATCTCTCTCTCTCTCTCTCTCTCTCTCTCTCCTTAATGCTATATGGGCAATGCCTTCTCTCTCTCTCTCTCTCTCCTCTGTCTCTATGGGCAGTGCCTCTCTCTCTACTCTGCCTCTCTCTCTCTCTCTCTCTCTCTGTCCTTAATGCTATATGGGCAATGCCTTCTCTCTCTCTCTCTCCTTAATCTCTCTCTCTCTCTCTCTCTCTCTCCTCTCTCTCTCCCTCTAATGCTATATGGGCAATGCCTTCTCCTCTTCTCTGTCTCTGTCTGTCTGTCTGTCTGTCTCTCTCTCTGTCTGTCAATGCTCCTCCTTCTCTCTCCTAATGCTATATGGGCAATGCCTTCTCTCTCTCTCTCTCAATGCTTAATATTATGACAATTCCTTCTCTCTCTCTCTCTCTCTCTGTCCCTCTCGCTCTCTCTCTCCTCTTAATGCTATATGGGCAATGCCGTCTCTCTCTCTCTCTCTCTGTCTCTCTCTCCTTAATGCTATATGGGCAATGCCTTCTTCTCTCTCTCTCTCTCTCCTTAATGTGCTATATGGGGCAATGCCTTCTCTCTCTCTCTCTTCTCTTCTCTCTCCTTAATGCTATCTCCTCTGCTCTTCTGTTATATGGGCAATGCTCTCTCTCTCTCCTTTCATGCGATATGGGGCTGCTTCTCTCTCTCTCTCTCCTTCATGCTATATGGGCAATGCCTTCTCTCTCTCTCCCCTTCATGCTATATGGGCAATGCCGCTCCGCCAATCTCGCTCTCTCTCTCTCTTCATGCTATTATGGGCAATGCTTCTCCTCTCTCTCTATGCTCTCTCTCTCTCTTCTCGTCTCTCTCCCGCTCATGCTGTATGTGGGCAATGCCTTCTCTCTCTCTCTCTCCTCTCTCTCTCTCTCTCTCTCTCTCTCCCTTAATGCTATATGGGCAATGCCTTCTCACTCTCTCGATTTACTGCTGTATGAGCAATGCCTTCTCTTTCTCTCTGTCTCTCTCTGTGTCTCTGTCTGGCTGTCTGTCTCTCTGTCTCTGCCTCTGTCTGTTTGTCTGTCTGTCTGACTCTCTCTCTCTATCTCTCTCTCTCTCTCTGTCGCAATCAGTGTTTGTGTCGGAGGGACCCTAACTGTAGCACTTAACTCACATGCCCTATGAAGGAAAAGGATACCTGCTGGATTCTGCGCAAGCTTACGCTTTTCACAGTGGAGGGGGGGGGGGGGGGGGAAGGAGGAGGGGAGTGAC
>JADBJO010003106.1:200000-225000 GCA_016801955.1 Conus betulinus
AGACAGACAGACAGACAGGAGTCAACACTTTGACTCTCTAATTCCTGAGGAATATCTGATGCGTTTTTTTTTTTTCCAACAGAAGAAAACGGAAGTCTAATCAATATTGGTAGACAAAAAAAAAAAAAAAAAAAAAAAAAAAGAAAAAAAAAAATCAATCAAAAAGCAAATGCAACCAGAAAAACAAAAACCTGACAACATAAAAACATCTGTCTTTGCCCCAAACTAGCGTCTTTAATGATTTGCCGCCCACCACCAATGACAGCAGTATGATTGTTATCGTTGTACATCGCCCTGGCCTATTCTAGGAACTGTTTTCGATGTTTTTACATGTTCATTTATGGATGTATTTGGTTTGCTTTCATTATCAAATGTTCAGCTGTTTAAAAAAAATTCAGATGGACATTTCATCTTTGTAACCCTTTTCTGTGTTTTTTAATGACTTGTGAGTTGAAGCGGTGACATTCCTGATTTGGCCCTTTGCGGTCGGCTGGGCTTATAAGCAATATTACCTTCACCAATACCAGTCTCTTAAACCCAAAGAACCGGAGACAGAGAGAGAGAGAGAGAGAGAGAGAGAGAGAGAGAGAGAGAGAGAGAGAGAGATGGCGATTTACCTGCAACTCCTTCCCTCTCTTCTCCTCTCCCGCTCCTCCCCTTTCCTATCTGTTGGAAACTCTGTCTCTCTCGGCAAAACACTTCAATACACAGGGCCCATAATACAGTGGGAACGAAAGAAAAAGACGGTTTGACGAGAAGTGGCCGATGGCGAGAGAGAGAGCGAGCGAGAGAGAGAGAGAGAGAGAGAGAGAGGAGAGTGAGAGAGAGAGAGAGAGAGAGAGTCACAGAGAGAGAGAGAGTGAGAGAGAGAGAGAGAGAGAGAGTCACAGAGAGAGAGAGAGAGTGAGAGATGAGAGAGAGAGAGAGAGAGAGAGAGCGAGAGTGGGAGATGAGAGAGAGAGAGATAGTGTGTGTGTGTGTGTGTGTGTGAGAGAGAGAGAGAGAGAGAGAGAGAGAGAGAGAGACAGTGTGTGCAAGAGAAAGAGAGAGAGAGAGAGAGAGAGAGAGAGAGAGGACAGACAGACAGTGTGTGTGTGTATGTGTGTGTGTGTGTGTGAGAGAGAGAGAGAGAGAGAGAGAGAGAGAGAGAGAGAGAGAGAGTAACTGGTGCATAATGATACAATGTCGTCAGCAAATTAAAAAAAAAACTGATAAGACCACGTTCAGTGTTAGGGGGAGAGAGAGAGAGAGAGAGGGAGAGAGAGAGGGGGGGAGGGGGGGGGAGAGGTGGGAGTGGGCGGGAGGAGAGGTATACTTGATCAATGGTATCTACATGGTGCATGATTACCGCTGTTCACGCAGACTCTTCAAGCATACTTCAACATCCTCATTGTTTACAAAAAAAAAAAAAAAAAAAAAAAAAAAAAAAAAAAAAATCAATAAGCATTCCTCCGGACCCTTATCGTTGACGAAAACTCTACAAACACCGCTCAACATCCTCATCTTCACGAAAACTCTACGAACATCCTCACTGTTCACAAACGCTCTCTGAAACATCTCTCACATCCTCAACGTTCACGAACATTTTACACACATTCTTCAACATCTTCATTGTGCACGAACCCTCACAGACATCCTCAAACGCCTCACTGTTTAAAAAAAAAACCCTCACAATCATTCCTCACAATCCTCACGAAAACTCGACAGACCATCCTTCAAAATTCTCACTGTTTACAAAACTCACAATCATTCCCCAGAATCCTCATTGTTCACAAAAACTCTACTAACATCCTTCAACATGCCTCATTGTTTATGAAAACTCACAATCATTCTCAGGATCCTCATTGTTCATGAAAACTCTGCAGACATCCGTCAAAATTCTCACTGTTCATGAAGGCTCCACAACCATCACTCAAAATCTTCACTGTTCACAAAACTCTACAAGCATCCCTCAAAATTCATAATTGTTAACAAAAACTCTTCGACAGATTTCAGAGTCCTCATTGTTCACGAAAGATTATGCAGTCATCCTTCAAAATCTTCTTGTTTACGGAACCTTTACAAACATCTTTCAGATTACTCTTTGTTCGTGAAAAACTCCCCTCTGAATCCTCATTGCTCACGGAAACTTTGCAAACATCCTTTACATTCCTCGTTGTTCACATAGCCTTTACAAACACCACTTAAAATCTTCATCATTTACAAAAAAAGTCTTCATACACCCCACTCGGTTTTCTTCATGCACAAAAACTCTTCATACATTCCACTCGATCGTCACCATTCACACACAGTCTTCATACGTCCAATCAACTCTTTTTCATTCACAAAACATCCCTCCAAATGTGCTACAAAAACGTCGTGCGTCGGTGGTGTGGTCATATATGAGTTCTGAATATCACAGAGAATACATGGTCTGCTGGTGGATGAAATGTTACCCACAGGTAGAAAACAAAAACAAACAAACAAAAATCAAAATACATGTTTTTATCCAGGGACCTTATTCGAAAACCGATGTAAATGGTAAAAAGATGGAAATGCAGAATACTAATTTCAGTTGTAAGGATAAAGTGATGGTAAGGTATGTGCGGAATATTGTAATCAGGATAAGGTGAGAAGTGAAAAGCATAATGCTAATTAGTCTGAGCGTGATGGACCAACAGTGAAATGCATTCTACTAAACTAACGGTGTCAAGGATAATGTGATCAGCGAAACGTATCATACTTCACCAACACCCCGAAAAGGAGCACATCCGGAACAGACTTTCAACACCAGACTGAGAATCATCTCAGCAACACAGTGTGATCTCCTCAACGATTTCATCGACAAAAAGAAAGCCTTTGACAGCGTCTAGCAGGAACGAATGTTGAAGATCACGAAGAGCATACAAAACAAACAAACAAACAAAAAACATCCAAGCCACAGGATTACTCCAAGAAGATGCAAACAACCTTGGAGATTTCTTCCCAAAAATCATGGGAGTACGCCAAGGCTACCCTCGTTCGCTACTTTTTTTTTTTTTTTTAAAACATGTACCAAGAGTATGCAGCAAATGCTGCTGGATTTCCACATCCATGACCGTCAGAGGACGATCTCTGTGCAAATTGCTGTTCGCGGATGACGTGGCACTTCGTTGAGGAGGCAACAAAGCAGGGCTCCTTGATCTCGCCACGAAATCGGACAAAGCACTCGGCATACAGAACGGAAGTCAGCTCAGAGAGAAGCAAACCCTCGGTCCACAATTCCAGACAAAACTCCCACGGTCAAGGCCGTACTGATTAAACGAATACTGGAAGAGTGGAACCTTGGGGCAATTCTGAGCAAAATCTGCACCCCAGCGCAGGAGATCAAGACAAAACTCAACGTACACATCTGCTGTGACAACGCTCACGGTAGTTGAAAAACGAGGTCTGTCAGGCTGGCCCTTGGAAACAGAGCTCTGCAAGTCATCGGTAATATCTGTCCTCTATAAACGTGAGAGTTGAACACACAGTGGCAATAGATCTCCATCAAATTCAGGCGGTGGAGAATCGGTGCTTCAGATTCCTGGCATTCTACACTATGAACACAAGACATGACAAAGTCAGTCAGACATAATGTCATCAGCCAACGATGTCAGAATATATCAACAATAACAGAGACCTGATAGATTACATGCATTACATTCATTATAGATTACACGTTTTATATTCATTTTCATTTCAGCTTCATCCTTATAAAGACAATACATGGGTAGCATCATCTTCAAATGAACACAAACCTCGATAAGGAGCGATTATGAGAGTATAATGATCCTCCAATAATGAATCATAGAGTACAAAGAGATTATGAGAGTGTCTCTATCTTCCAAACGATGGCAGACTACTGAGATAAAATAGAAATGGTATGATTTTCCTTTGATCAAAAAGCAGATGGACAGATGAGAGAGTAGTATCAATTTCTGATACTGAACAAAAATAGAACACAAGGAGACTACGAGAGTCTAGTAATATTCAATCGATAAAATAAATGTTCGAAAGAAGAATGTTGGCAGAATAGTTTTGCTATGGAGGATTTCGAGCAATAACATAATACTCCAACAAAGGGGGGAACAAGGACAATATGAGCGGTCGCATAGAGCATGAGCTATATAGTGGTTTCGGAAAAGCATAATGTTCCACAGCAGTATGATAATAGCATCCATATAATTCCAAAAGCTAAACGTTAAACACTGTCCAATTTGATATCAAAGTATTCAGAGCAGCATGTCCAGGTTTTTTATTATTATTATTTTATTTATTTTTTTTTAGGAAGAACGCGTGATAAAAAAAAAAAAGTCGGATTTATCAACGCTGCAGAGAATCTTTCTTTATCTGCACTGCTTTTTTTATATGCTTCATGAAATCAGAGGGTGTGTGAAGTAAACGGGTTGTTGGCATTGAGACACAGTTCTTCACATTTATATCCTGTGTTCCCTGTCCTGGATGGCCCATAGCTCGTGTCATGTGAACCGATGTGTTACATTACACATGCCTAGCTTTACGTTTGGTTTCCTCCGCTTATTTCCATCACAGAGACTTATCTAGCTATCTAGTTTTGGTACTGGAAGCAAACGACACCGACACCCGATGCGCTGTGATACTGGAGAGCCTTTGGAAGACTTTGACTGTCAGTAGAGGAGCCTTCAGGTATCAGCAAGTGAAAAGCCTTTGGAAGCCTTCAGATGTCAACAAAATGAAAAAAATTTCGGAAAAGCCTGTAAGTTAGTTGACAATAAAGTGAAAAGCCTTTGGAAGCCTATAGTTGACAATAAAGTGAAAAGCCTTTGGAAGCCTTAGCTGTCAACAAAATGAAAAGCTTTGGGAAGCCTGTAGTTGACAATAAAGTGAAAAGCCTTTGGAAGCCTATAGTTGACAATAAAGTGAAAAGCCTTTGGAAGCCTATAGTTGACAATAAGTGAAAAACCTTTGGAAGCCTATAGTTGACAATAAAGTGAAAAGCCTTTGGAAGCCTATAGCTGTCAATAAAATGAAAAGCCTTCAGAAGCCTATAGTTGACAATAAAGTAAAAAGCCTTTGGAAACCTATAGTTGACAATAAAGTGAAAAGCCTTTGGAAGCCTATAGTTGACAATAAAGTGAAAAGCCTTTGGAAGCCTATAGTTGACAATCAAGTGAAAAGCCTTTGGAAGCCTTCAGCTGACAATAAAGTGAAAAGCTTTTGGAAGCCTATAGTTGACAATAAAGTGAAAAGCTTTTGGAAGCCTTCAGCTGTCAATAAAGTGAAAAGCCTTTGGAAGCCTATTGTTGACAATAAAGTGAAAAGCCTTTGGAAACCTATCAGCTGTCAACAGAGTGAAAAGCCTTTGGAAGCTATTGTTGGCTGTCAACAGAGTGAAAAGCCTTTGGAAACCTATAGCTATGACAACAGAGTGAAAAGCCTTTGGAAGCCTTCAGCTATCACACATAAAGTGAAAAGCCTTTGGAAGCCTACAGTTGACAATAAAGTGAAAAGCCTTTGGAAGCCTTCAGCTATCAACAGAGTGAAAAAGCCTTTGGAAGCCTATAGTTGACAATAAAGTGAAAAGCCTTTGGAAGCCTATAGTTGACAATAAAGTGAAAAGCCTTTGGAAGCCTATAGTTGACAATAAAGTGAAAAGCCTTTGGAAGCCTTCAGCTATCAACAGAGTGAAAAGCCTTTGGAAACCTATAGTTGACAATATGGTGAAAAGGCAATGGAAGCCTATTGCTGTCGATGAAGTGAAGGCTTTTGAAAGCCTTTAGCTGTGTGTGAGGTGGGAAAGCCATGGGAGCCTTCAGCCGTCGGTAAAGTGGAAAGTTTTCGAAAACCTTTTAGCTATCAGTGATGAGGGGAGTTTGTGGACACCTTTATGTGTCAGTAAAACGGAAAAGGTGGGGATGCCTTCAGCTGTCAGTTAAAGTAGGGAGCCCTTGGAGTCGTTTTATTCTAGTAGAAAAAAGGGAGAGCCTTCGGAAGCCTTCCTCAAAAGCGGAGAGCGTGGAGCAGCCTTCAGGTGTCAGTAGGGATTGAAAAGAGCCCTCGGGCCAGGCTGCCCGGCTCGCCATGTGTTGGTTCAGCGCGTTGCCCAGGCTGTGCCCAGCGGCTCCCTCCCTGCGGAACTTGCCGGACAGGACCCGGGCGAAGGCCCTCTCGTGAACGAACTTGTTGTTGTGGTGCTGGAAGTCCCGGGGCCCGAAGGGATACTCCCCTGTGGGGCTGAAGAACATGGCGTCGCCCAGGCTGTCCAGGGACTCGTCGCTGGGCACGCGGTACACCCGCTTGCTGTAGTGCTCTTGATCTTCCTCTTCAGCCCGTTGTCGTTGGCCGTTGCCTTCCCACCCTTCCCCCGCTCTTTGGACTTGCCCCGGCGCTCGGGGGAAGGCGCGGACCTGGACCGGTCCACGTTGTGGTGAGGGTGGGCAAGGTGGGGGAAATAGCGGTGGGCGTAGATCTCCTCGAGCTGGGCCACGTGGAAGGGGCCCCCGGGGACGTTGTAGTAGTTGTTGGGCCCCAGCTGACGTCCCTCGAACTGCTCCGGCGGCTGACCCTGGGCCTGGTGACGTAATCGGGCGACCGGCTGCGGTGCCGCGAGCTGTCGTCACTGGACCATTCTGAGCTGTAGTCCGGGGAGGAGGTGGAGAGGGAGCCCAGCGAGGGAGAGCGGGACTCCTGCCGCCTGTGGCGGTGACGTCGCTTGGGCGCCTTCTTGGGCGCCTTCTTGGGCGCGTTGCGAGGGGGCGGAGGCTCAAGCAGCACGACGTATGGGTCGGGCTTGACCACCGGGGGCCGGGTGACCACCAGGGGGCGGGGGTGGAGCCTGGGAGGGGGCGGGGAGAGGAAGCGGGGTCGGACCATCCTGGCGGAGAGGGCTCTGACGGGGAAGACGGGGGCAGGACCTGGCGGGGCGGGGAGATGACGGAGGCCGAGTCTGGGGCATGGCCGGCTGCAGCAGGATTCTCTCCGCAGGCTGACCCCCGGTGAAGACCGGGGCCCCGGAAGTAGGGGGGACCACTCTCACCCCGTCGGCATCCCCTCCCGTCATCCGCTCCACGCTGTAGACCTTGATCTGCGAGTCCTTGGTGGTGTAGAAGTAGCCGTGCTCGGGCAAGGGTTCGTAGAACTCTGGGGGCACCTGGTGCTCGGAGCCCTCCGGCGGGGCCCTGACCGTGATGATCCTGACCCTGACCTTGACCCACAGGCACGTGCTGAAAGTTTTGGGCGGATCTGGGATCGGACGGGGAAGGGGGGTGGACGTCGTCGCCGCTGATCCAGCCTTTCCTCTCGCGGTAGGCGGAGGACGTGGTCCTCACCAGTTCCACGGCATCCTTGGCGGAGGAGCAGACGAAGCTGTGACACTCCAGCACCTTCCGGCCCTCCGAGCGGCGCGTGACGCAGGTGAAGATGGCGGGGCGCGCGCGTTGTTGGCGCCCTGGGCCAGCGGGGACGTCAGCGGGCACGAAGAGGGGCGACAACTGCCAGGTGGTCCGGTGGAGCACGCGCACGCACCTGACGGCGGCGCAGAGGGCCAGGGAGGAGATGGGGAAGAAGAGGACCCGGTCCGGGTCGCTCATGTGCCGGAGGGTGAGGCCGGTGGGCAGCACGGCGAGGTGGGACAGGATGCCCTCGATGTGGCGGTCATCGTGCAGAGGGTAGCGGTCCGCCAGAGGCTGCTGCACGCTGTTCAGCCCGTCCACCACCTCCGTGGGCACGCAGCTGCCGATGTACAGCACCGGCTTCGTGGTCAGCTCCTCCGCGTCTGGCACCATGGTGACGATGGGGCCGGTGTCCACAGGCTGCGGTCAAGAGGTCTGGACAGAAGAGGCACACGTTTGTGATTGACCGGACAGACAGAAGAACGCCAGACATAGACACAGAAATTCCAGGCAGAGGAAAAAAAAAGAACGGTGGCAGCTGTCATGACCTTGATGTTTCCATTTTGACATGTACAGCAGCTACAAACACGTGAAGCTAATTGGGCAGTAAGACAATGATGGAGACAAGCGGCCCATCCCGTGCAATGAAGTCCTATGGTCGCTGTTTGTTGTCAGTGAACAGGAAGAAGAAACGGGACATTTTGTGACGTTGAGACGTAGGTTTTCTTCATGATCTCAAAATTCTCAGTACAGACTAAGCTGGGGTGCTTTTTTGTGGTATATACGAGTCAAAAAATGAACTTAAGATGCTACTCAGGTTTCTAACAGAAACACTAGCAGTTTATTTTCATTCATAGATTTATGTTGTGATCATGAATAAACACAAACGGCATTTAATCGATGCTTCTGTGAAAAAAAAAAAAAACAAAACAAAACAAAAAAAAAACAGTCACGACGTGTTGTCCTATAAGAATTGATTGAAGCAGTCACTAAGAAGGTGACGTCAAGAAATGTCAATCATTGCGACATTTGGACAAAAAAAAAAAAACAACACAAGACAAGACAAACTTCTGTATTTGCGAGGACAATGGGCAAAAACTAGCGTACTTTCTTTTTTTTTTTTTTTTTTTTTTTTACATCCAATCTTTGCCCCGAAGCAGGAACAATGATATAGGATTAAATAAAGCAACACACACACACACAACACACACACACACACACACACACACACACACACACACACACACACACACACACAGTGACACAGAGAGAGAGAGGAATGTTGCTATTGTCCATAGCCCCTTCAGGCGGAGACGTACGTACGTTTCAGATGGTAGTTCTAACATAGCACTAACATATGTGACGTAGCTATGAATGATGACAGGGACTGACTGCACTCTTCAGCAATAGGCCCACACCTGCACCGACAGAGACCAGCAGTGATCACCCCCCCCCCCCCCTGCTCTTGTCCCCGCCCCTGACTTAAAGTGCATCGGGTTTCGTCATGATTATTTGCGTATCATTTACTATTTCTTCTTACGTTGTCTGTATAGTGCACGGAGTTCACACTTTTCATATCGCTGTTTCGTTTTCCTGTGAATTACTTAGGTGTGTGTATGTGCGTGTGTGTGTGTGTGTGTGTGTGTGTGTGTGTGTGTGTGTGTGTGCTGAAGCCCATCACATTGTAATTTTTCAAAATAAGTGAATGACTGTGGAGAAGGGTCGTCAGGAATGAAGGGAGGTAATTCCATTGTTTTAGACGATAGTCATGCATATTTTGAGCGCGCGCGTGCGCACACACACACACACACACACACACACACACACACACACACACACACACACATAACACACACATGCACACACACACATGCACACACACATGTACACACATACACACGCACGCACGCACGCACGCACACACACACGCACGCACGCACGAACACACACACACACACACACACACGCACGCACGCACATACACACATACACGCGCACACACACATACACACACATTCATACACACGTACATACACACATACACGCACGCGCATATACACATACACACACATACATACACACACACATACACACACACGTACACACACACACACACACACACACACACACACACACACACACACACATGCAACATACACACACACACACACACACACACACACACACACACACACACACACACACACACACACACACACACACACACACACACAGTATACATCAAGCGGAATCTTTTGGCACTTCTTTCATGAAATGACGTCATTATCAGGAATTCTTTCCACTTTTTCATCTCCTTAGGCGCATCTCCAGAGCGGCGACTATGGGAAGGAGCCGACGTCACTTCCTGCCAGCAGGTCACCCGAAAGCGAAGTCCCCGCCGCGAAGAGCATCGTCATTCCAGGGGCGCTTCTGCTGCCCGTCCACCAGCCTGTCCTTCACCCTCTGGGGCAGGATGGGCCTTGGGAGAGACCTACAGGTCCACGACCGACTGTCTGGTGGGGTGGGCGCCCATGGTATGTGCTTCACCGGCGTTGGTTTAGCTTTGGCTTCGGGAAAGGCGCGAGTGGGGATGGGGAGGGGGGGGGGGGTTGGGGCGGGTGGGAGGTGGTGTATGGAATGGTGATGGTGGTGGGGGAGGGGGGGGGTAGGTGGGATGAGATGTGTGCGCTGATGGGAGGGGGGGGGGGGTATTTTAGGGGAGATAAATAGGTAATCAATGACAGCAGGCAGTTTGATACACTTTTACAAATTGAATGAACAAGTGAATGAATGCATCAAGTACAACCATGTCACTCAGTGAACATACAGTTCAGGCGTGTCTGTGTGCACGCAGTAGCCACATCACAACAGCAGTTCTTTTTTAGCTGCGTCTGAATGATCTGCCCGATGAATTTGATAACACATTTGCGGGCGTCATCACTTTGAGACTTTCGCTAACAGCTCTGTGAAACACGGAACATAACAACATCCTGGTTGAGCATATTCAGTCAACGATAGTGACTTGCACTCTTTCACGACTGGAAAATAGACTTGTTGTGGAATTAATGACTGATTTCATCCAAAGTAACAAACGGTACACCCGTCCCGTCAGGGGGTTTGGTCGATGATGCGGGGGAGGGGGGTGGGGGATGGGGGTGGGGGGGGGGGGGGGGTAGGGTTCCCGTCCCACAAAACAACGTTTACTGTTCATGGGCAGCTAATCGGCCTGTTTGCTACCTCTGAGCGTCACCCCATGGCTAGAACACTTGTCCCCATCTCTCCCATTACTCCCCCCCCCCCCCCCCCCCCAATTCATTTCCTTCAATCTATATTCTAAGGCTGCCACCCCTCCTACTTCCCCCCCCCCCCCCACTCCCCTGTTTCCCCCCCCTTTTCCTTCTCTTTACATATTACTCATTTTCCGCCTCTCACACGTTCTGTTTTTTTTTTTCTGTCTCTCTGTTCGGGTCCTCTCGGTTCAAAGGCTGTCACGCTGTGTGGGGGCGTGATACTCACGGCGCACCTCGCTGCACCCCACGCCCCGTCAGCCCGTCAGCCTTACCGCCCCTTGCCGGAGCGTGGCCTGAAAGACAACATGGCGTCGTCTGCATGGGGAAGGGGTCTTTAAGGTTCGTCGCTGCTGTACGTGAAAAACGACGACCGTGGATGGGAGGGTGGGAAGGTCAGAGAGAGGGAGAGAGAGAGAGAGGGGGGGGGAGAGAGAGGAGGGAGAGAGAGAGGGGGGGGTAGAGAGAGAGAGGGAGAGAGAGAGAGAGAGAGGGGAGAGAGAGAGAGAGGGGAGAGGGAGAGAGGGGAGAGAGAGAGGGGGGGAGAGAAGAAAGGGAGAGAGAGAGAGATGAGATGGAGAGAGAGAGGGGAGGGAGAAAAAGAGAGAGAGAGAGAGATGGGAAGAAGGGGGGAGGGGGGGGAAGGGAGGGATAGGTGAGGGAGAGGAGGGAAGGGAGGGAGAGGGTGGTAGGGCGGGGGTGGGGGAGGGGGTGGTGGTTTGAGCGTGAATTCACCCGTAGAGAAATGACCGATTCAGTCTCAAACTGAAAACCCTTGACACTGCCGAACACCTTCACCACCACCACCACCACACAAACCACCACAAACACCACCACCACCACCACCACCACCACCCCACAACCAAACCACACCACCACCTCAAACCACCACTCATTTCACAGCCACCATCAGCGCCCTCCAGCAGTCCACGCTGCTTTGTGTTGTCTGTCTTTGATCAGCAGAGACCGGAGAGGTTGGGCTGTGTGGCTGATGCCACGGACAATGTGTAGGTCAGTGTGATTAGGCTGATGGCACGGACCATGCGTAGGTCGGTGATTATGGCTGATGCCACGGATGGTTTGTTGGTCAGTGATTAGTTGAGCCGACCACCCTCTTGACGAGGATGCCTGGTCTCCCCTCCACCTGAGGATGCTCACGCTGGGAGGGGAACATGTTCTTTTCACGTCGGTCAGTCTGCGCGCAGTGCTGGCTTGAGCGTTTTGTTTTTCCGTTTCAACGGTCTGTCCTTTACTGCTTGCCTCCTCCGAGGACCAAAGGGATTGAGGTTATCTCCCACACTGGGGTGAAAATGCCACCGAGTTTTGAATGATGTACTTCCGTCAGACAGCAGGAGTTGAGGAACACGATCAGGTCGAGCTTGCTGGCGATTCTTCCTCAGAGAACGTAAATCGACACAGACAGGCCAAACTGATGTTCTGTTCACAATACAGAACACAAGAATTTCCAATGTCCATATGCTGGCCGATCACGACACTAATTAGCTGTATATTACTGAAGTCGCGCTCACCAGCGCCTGTACCGCACATATAAGATATAACAAGGCATTTTCAATGCGTGCATTCTGGCTGGAGTTGACGGTTGTAACTAATATCTCGCTGACTGTCCACAAAAATTCCTCAGACCTTTTCAAAAGTTCAGAATTCCGCCGCCCAGCTCAATTTTGAAGCACGTCAATATCGTCATCAACACTGCCCGCCTGTTTTGACAAAAACTACATTGGCTGCGTGCTGAACAAAGAGCACAGTGCCAAACTTCATCTCGTTGCTTCGTTACCATTTTGTGAACTTCAGAATCTCTCGTTTTAACCCCTTTATGTTCCGTCAAGTTCTTTCTGTTCTTCTGCTGATGACCAGATTGTTGCATCGTGCGGTTCAGAAGCAAGACACCAGGCGGAAGAGGGTTAATTTTTTTTTTTCCGCGGGGGAAGTATGGAACTCTTTGCTTTTCTGTCATTGCCACTCGCGTTTCGTACAACGAATTTTGAAAATGTATTTTTCAAACAGTCTTTTACCTGTATAGTAGCTACCTCGGTTGCTTGTCTCTTGTCGTTGTTCTGGTATCTCACAGGTGTACGTACTTGTATGAGAGTGAGGCGTATTGAACGAATAGTGTGGGCAAGGCGGGGCAGCTTGGCGGATGCTTAGTGTCGGTGTTTGTGTAGTGTGGGTGGGGTGTACAGAGGCACTGAGGGGAACGGAGGGATTCGTGTATGGGCTAGTGCGTGCTGTGTGTGAATTGCATATGCGTGAGGGTGTACACGGTATTATTTGTAAATGGCTCAGGGGATCGGAAAGCACTGTAGAAACAGTCTTTATATGTTGTTCTTTCTCACCTCGCCCCGTACACTCCTCCATTTCTTGCCCCTCCCCTCCCCCCAACTTTGCACCCTCGCCCCCCCCCCCCTCTCTCTCTCTCTCTCTCCCCCCAGTCATGATCATAATAACAGAGGAAGGCTTTCCGCACTGGTGTCTACCCAGTACTCAACACAGTTCTTTTACCGCCAGAAAACAGATGGAGGGTTTGAAGGGTGGAAGGAGAACTGTAGTGTGTGTGTCTTTTTCTGTCTGTCTGTCTGTCTGTCTTTCTCCTTCTGTATGATCGGTCAGTGTTCAGAGACGTCACAAGCCTTTTTAGTATTAGGGTGTGAGTCTTCACACACACACACACACACACACACACACACACACACACACACACACACACACACACACACACCACTCGCACGCGCGACAGACAGACAGACAGACAGACCACTCACACACACACACACACTCACACACAGATAGACAGATAGACAGACAGACAGACAGACAGACATATGTTTGCGTTGTGCTTGAACGAGAGGCTTCCGTTTTTTCATGTATTCTCGACTGCTGAATAAAACCATATCAACACTTCTGACATTTCCAACGTAACCACTTCCCCTGAAGCCCTTGTACCCCACGGAGAGAAAACTCGTGGCCACTTGCTTCAAGAACCCAACAAGAAAGTACAAAATGTCTCCTACAACCTGCTTTTGCATCCCAAGTGGCAAAAATCAAACCGCTTTCTTTTCCATGTCGGTGTCTAAAGCAATGAGCTTATCTGTCAGAAATTCCAAGTCGAAATTTAAGATATTCTTTTTCTTTCAAAAACAGGCTGACAGCAAATGTTCCGTACGGCTCATATTGTGGATCTGAGTGTTTCCGACCGTTCTGGTACTTGCGTCTTAGGGGTTTTTCAAAAAAACATATTCCTTGAACAGTTCCTTTACTACCAACAATTTGCTGTTTACAACCAAACAGCCTGTATCGACACATTAAAAACGAGAACGGAGAGAGCTGAGCGAGGGAAGCGAGAGGGAGGTGAGTGCTGAGAGAGAGAGAGAGAGGGTGGGGAGAGAGAGAATGGGTGGGGGAAGCAGTGGGAGGAGGGTGGAGAGGAGGGGAGGAGGGAGAGAGGGAGGAGGAGAGAGAGGCACAAGAGACTCCCGGGAGTCCGGTGGGGGCTTCCGGGAGCGAGAGACGGGGGGGGAAGGAGAAGAGATGCAAAGAGAGGGAGGAGAGGGGTCGAGACAAAAGAGAAAGGGGGTAAGGGAAGGGGGGGAGGAGGAGTTTCGAATGGGGGAGGAGGTGAGGGGTGGGGAGAGGGGAGAGGGAGGGAGGGACGAGAAGAGGTGACTGAGGGAGGCGGGGAGGGGAGGGTGGAGCTGAGGTAGAGAGGAGGGAGCGGAGAGAGAGGGAGTATCTCTTTAGGGGGGAGACTGGTGGGGGAGAGAGATGAGGAGTCTGGAGGAGCGAGGAGTCGAGGAGGTTCTACTGAGGGGGGTTGAACTGATTCGGGTTGAGGGCGAGGGTCTGGGACAGAATGAGGTAGCAGAAATGGGGGGAGGAGAAGGGGTCCTGGGGGTCAAATGAGAGGGGGAGGGGAACGTGGAGTTGAATTCAAAGGAGAGGTATGGGACCCGGGGGGGGAGGACGAGAGGAAGAGAGGGCGGAGGGACGAGAGGGGGGAGGCGAGGTGGGGAGAGGAAGAGGACATCTATGGGGGACAGGAAGATGAGCGGAGGAGTGAAGATACTGAGAGAGTCAGAGAGGGAAGAGAGAGGAGATGAGGAGAGAGATTGATGAGACGGCGAATCAGTAGAACGGAGGAGAGAGAGAAAGAGAGGAGGTATTGTGGAGGAGAGAGAAATGTCAGGACGGAGCGATGGAAGATGGCAGAGCGAGAGCGGCAAGAGAGAGGAGAGAGAGGGGATGACGGGTGGAGAAGAGGAGCGAGGAGGGAAGAGAGGGAGAGTGAGAGAGCAGACGCTGGTTGTCCAGCAGAAGAGAGAATGCAGAGCGAGGAGAGACGAGAGATAGGAGCGAGAGAGAAGAGGACGGCCACAAGCGATGAATGAAGATGACGAATGAATGATTATTCAGATTAGGCCATAGCCCATACTGAAGGGGTGACACCCTTAATACACGAAAGCTTTTGTGCTTCGTATACGTACCTAGCAAGATCAAGGAGGGACACGCTCATTCCTTGTTGCTATTAGTAAGATGACTCTAAAAACTACATGGATCAAAATAATACTTTGACTTTATAAATTTTACTCGAAGGTCATTGAGAGCAGGACAGCAAAATAAAAAAAGTGTTTCATCTTCCTTGGCCTGGTAACATAACCGACATATCAGTCCAGTTTCATTCAAAGCACTGTATCTAAAATCGATGCAAGCTATGTCAGAGATACCAATCTAAACTTCAGTCAATGCACTCTTAATATACCTGTCCATATTCATTTTAATGTATGGCTCAATCATACACGTTGTTTTAAACAGTCTGTATTGTGCAAAATCTGTCACCGTTGTTGATATGGTCATGCCAGTCTTGCCATCTGCAATCAATCATTCTTTGTTTAAAACATTTCTTTCAAAAATCCCGATATATTTTCAACGCCCTGGTTGTCCCAAACATATGCAAAGCCATAGGAACTTCAGCACTGACGAACAGTGGTAGCCCATGCCTTCTTGCCATTATAATCCACATTTCGTTAACGTCCTGTACGCTTTAAACGGTATCTTGGTTCCCTCCATTCTGGTTATTTTCAACCGAGCTTAATGGAAGAAATGTTGACTGCTGTGCCTTTTCCCTATAACTTAATGCATTTTAAAAAAGAATTTAATATAAATCGGATGCCTTCCAAGTCGCCATAAACTAAATCATTTGGTGTTCGATTGTCTACATTCAAAAATCTTTTCATAGCATATAAATGAACATGCGAGACACAGAGAGAGACACAGAGAGAAACCGAGAGAGAGAGAGAGAGAGAGAGAGAGAGAGAGAGGAGAGAGAGAGAGAGAGAGAGAGAGAGAAAGAGAGACAGAGAGAAAGAAAGAGAGAGAGAGAAAGAGAGAAAGAGAGAGAGAGAGAGAGAGAGAGAGAGAGAGAGAGAAGACCCCCTCCCCCCCCAAAAAAAAAAAAAAAAAAAAAAACCTTTTCAACGTTCCCGATTGGTAATGGATTATGCAACAATATTTTACGTTTATCCCCCTTCTGAGGGGCAAGGCCTTTACGATAAACATTTTTTGTCTTGAGAGAGAGAGAGAGAGAGAGAGAGAGAGAGGAGAGAGAGAGAGAGAGAGAGAGACGGACAGACTGACACACAGACAGACAGACCACCACGCCCCCCAAATTACCTACTCCGCTCAACTTCAACTCCTCACTCCACCAGGTCAGCGTGTCTTCTGATGAACCACCAGCTTTGTACACACCACCACCACCACCACCACCACCGCGGCACTCCACGCGCCACCCCACTTCTCCCGCGGCAAAGAACGTGCAAGACCAACACACCAGCAACCGTCACGACCACCACCACCACCACCACTGCCACCACCTCGGCCACCGGTTCCCTGACCAAAACAACCGGCCAAATGATGTCCGCAACGAAGTTCCAGCTGGCCACTGGCAGAAGACGAGGAGGAGGACTGTTGGCTGGGCAAGACGTTGGTGTGGTTGTTGCTGCGGTTTGTCGAACGACCCACAGCAACTGAATCCTCCACCGCTTCAGCGGGGCGTGTCGCGCCACCTACAGGTAAGAATGAGCCCTAACCCAGAAATTCTCTGTCTGTCTGTCTGTCTGTCTGCCTTTTCAATTTATCTATTTGCTGTCTTCGGGACACGTGTTTTCGAGTGGTGGTTGTGAGGTGGTACAATGGCAGGACATGTGTCATAGTTTGGAGTGTGTGCGCGGTGGTAATGGATTTCAAGACTTGACAAAAGTAGTCTGCGCCGAAACACGCATTATAACCTTCACCCCCACCCCCTATCCCCCACACGTATCCCCTCCCACCTCGCCGACCATTCCGGGTATAGGTGCAGAGGACGCATCAGCAGGAGGAAGGTCGGCTTCCGGCTTCAGACACAGCCAAGGGAGATAATTCTGTGTCAGATATTGTTCGAAAACCGCGGTATCCCTCTCCCACCCTTCCTCCTACTACCCCCTGCTGCCCCCGTGGCCCCCACCCCTCTCCTTCTCCCCTCTCTCCTGCTTCCCTTGGGACAAGATGTTGCCGTGCTTTCCCTTTTCTTTTAAACTGTGTCTCAGAACAAGACTGCCTGGAGCCCTGACTGCCCCTGATATGTGTGACTGAACACAAAACTTTCCACTCCCCCCTCCCCCCCCCTCTCCCCCACTGCCCCTACTGTGTATCTCTCCAATGAGAACGTTCAAGCGCCTCCTCCTGCTCATGTAACCGTGAAACCCCAAGGTCAGACCAGCGTTGAACAAGGCTCCCACTTCCGGTCCCTCCGCCTTGTCCATTTCCTCACTGTTGTTGCCAGCGGCTTTGGGAAATTTCCAGCCGTTCTACAACCCCTTCTGTCCAAAGAACAAAGCCTTTAAATGGAAAAACCGAGGCACCTGAAGTTCTTCTTTCAGCCTTAAAAGAATTTCTTTTCTTTTTTTTTTTTTTTAAATGGTCTGTAGCTAGAATCGGTCACGCACGACCGCAGTTAGTCGTAGAAAGAAGACACGACACCCGAATCGTTGGCAGTATGTCACACACACACACACACACACACACACACACACACACACACACAGAGAGAGAGAGAGGAGAGAGAGAGAGAGAGAGAGAGAGAGAGAGAGAGAGGGAGAGAGAGAGATTTCATGTCTATTATAACAGATGACGGTATTTACAAAACAGTATTTCTTTGTGTGCGTGTGTGTGTATACACACACACGCACACGGGCGCATAAATATGGACATGCGAGTTTGTGCGATACGCTTGTGTCGGAGGGAGAAGAAAACATTCATCTAGGGCACACTTATGTTTTGGGATGAAAGGATACCTGGGGTTCTATAGGAATCATACACTTCACACACACTACTCCGCCCAGTAGAGCGCGACAGTTCACACTACTGCCACGTTCATCACGCTCTTCCTCTCCCGTTTACCGGCCTCTGCATTCAGTTCAAGTAGCGACAATCTATTGGAAATGGTGGGAGGGGAGGTAAGCCGAGAATGTGCAGAGGCGGAGGGGATTTGAGAGATGGAAAGGGAGGGGGGGGGGGAGAAGGGCGGAGATGCAAAACGTGCAGAGGGGGAGGGCGAGGGGGGGGGGGGGTTGGGGTGTGTAGGGGTGATGTGGGCAGGGAGTACAAAGGGGAGTTGAATCGGTAATGGAAAAAAAAAAAAAAAGAATGAAACCTTGCTACATTTCAGAGCGTTTCGTTTTCTTTTCTTTTCCCAATTCACATGTCGACTAATGGGTCAGTCATGCAGCTATCGACAAAGAAATCATCTACGGCGAGACAGTTGAGTTGAGTGAAGAATAATAATGGTAACAACAACAACAACAACAACAACAACAAACAACAACAAAATCAGGGCGTTGAGTAAAGCGCCGAACTCCGCCGAAGTCGACCCGGTTCAGAATCTGGCCTTGGGTCATGTCATGGCTGAGTAGTCCGGATGCCTTTTTTTTTTTTTTTTTTTAACACAAGGACATGGGAAAAAAGCAATAATGTGATCTTTTACATCACTAAACAGTTTAAAACATTCCATAGAAGTATGCAGGATTTTAGTGAGGACTGATCATTGTAAACGTCTCTAATGATTGATACATTGCAAACATCTTTGATGACTGCTCACTGTAAAACGTCTGTGATGACCGTTCACCGTAAACATCTATGATGGCTGATCACTGCAAACGTCTGTGATGACTGAACACTGTAAATGTGTGTGGTGACTGATCACTGTAAAGGTCTGTAATTGCTGTTTTGTAAACGTCTGGCTGCAATGTTTGTGATGACTGACAAGTGTAAAAATGTCTGTAATGACTGATCACTGTAAACGTCTGTAATAGAAAGGAGTGTGTGATAAATGTTTTATATGTTAACAGTTTACAACTAAAAATTGAAAAAAAAAAATCACCACAGCCTGCTTCTAAAAATGTCCGTGTTTTGTCTTTGAATGTAGTAAGTTTGGTTTCTTTTGAGGTTCTTTCGTTCATCTCCTCCTTCTGAAGATGCCAGTTGTGCGTCCTACAGGCTTGATGTCCTGAAAGACAGGATGTCCCAGACTGAAGTCTGGAGTATTGGGTGGTCGTTGGCAGGAGTCTTGGGCTTGGTTCCAGAGGGGGGCGGGGCGGGGAGGGGAGGGGGGGGGGGGGGGGCGGGCTGTCCTGTCTTGTTTTGGTTGTCAAAGCCAGACTGGAGTGCGAGTCCTCTTCTTTGTTCCTGCTGAACTGCTGTCCGGCGCTTGGTTCTGGTTCCCTGTGAATTGGCGTTGACATTGTGGGGGTGGTCGGCCGACTGTGGGTGACTGTGTTCTTCTCCTCTTCCCCTTGAAAGGACCTGACTTCAGGGCCACCAGGCGGCCTTCCTCAGGCTCGGGTGGCGATGGTTCTGTGCCGCGTGAGGCTGCCTCAAAGAGAGAGAGAGAGAGAGAGAGAGAGAGAGAGAGAGAGAGAGAGAGAGAGAGAGAGAGAGCTGGACGGACGTCGCTGGAGCGATGCACGAGTCCTTTCTATGGACCTCTCTGACTACGACCGAAAGGGATTTTTTTCAGTCCAACCCCGTGAGAAGTGCCCACCATGCCGACTGGAACTGCGTGGTTTGCCAGGCCACGCTAACAGCGGTCAGGCATCGCTCCATCGCCGACAGCCCCATGTCTCTAGGAACTGTCTCCCGGCGGCACATGTTGGACCTGCCGTCACTCATAGTAGCAGAAAGGTTGGCTGAGCCACCTGACGTTGACCTGTTTTCATCAACGTCCAACCGGAGAGACCTGTCCACCTCTTTCTTGCTACTGTCTGCTATGCCACCTGGCGGTGAATGCATTGCTGTCTTCTTCTTCCTTTATGTCTATTCATTTATAACACAGAACTAGTTCAGATGGTTTTGTTACATATTTTGCAGATTTCTTTTTCGGCATGTACAATAATGGTTTGTTTTTTTTTAATTGTTTCCCGTTTATATTTTATTTAGTGCAGTCTTGCCTTTATTCTTCTGGTTTTAAGTGCATGACTGAGAACGTTCGTGAGACTTGTATCTGAAAGAAATCTGAAGTCATTTTCCCTTTCTCTGTATCGTCCTATCATCCTTAAGCGCCTATTACACGTACAGGCCGACCGGACAGGTTTCTGGGCCGTAGGCGCAAGCCCAGGCCGAGGAAACCCGATGTATTATTACACGCAACGATCGGCCTGAAGGCGGCTGTACCTCTCAATCAACACACTCTGGGTGAAACCTCACAGTACATGTGTGTGCATCATGGCGGACAGAACAGTTTTGGATGATCTAGCGATTTTTGTCATTTTAAAGAAGAGAGAAAAGAAAACCACGCCACATGTGGTCAAAGGATTGGTTACTGAAGAGGAATGCGCTGTCACATACAAATCTCTTGCAGGAGATAAGAGCTTTTCCAGAAGATTTCAAAAACTTCATGACACTCCAAAGAACGATACATGCCGATGAAACGCAGAATGCAGTCCTTGGTCCACGACGCCATAATTTTCGATAGACTCAATCACACAAGAAAAATGCACTGCCTGCATTCATGAACTACACAGTGTGTGTGTGTGTGGGTCAACGACAGTAGGGTACAGACAGAATCGTCAATGATGAAATGCATGTCAAAAAGAGACAGGAAATTAAAAGAAAAGAAAAAAAAGGGTAACTTTTATTAAAATACAAAACAAAACGAGTCCCACGCGAGTCATTTGCCTAATTTTGAGGCGCTGATTCCAAAATCTGGCATATTTTTTTACCTACGATGTGATTTTCAATAATTTTTGAAATTAGTTCTGTTGTCCTGTCCTCGGCACACAACAAAAGAAAACCGGATGGCCGGATGTCCAATTCACAAGCAGCGCCCTGTGAGTTTGGACGAGAGGCGGATCGGATTTTCGCGCGGACGTTTTCCTACGGTTTTCTTAATTACACGTTACGATCGGCCTTGGGTTTGCCTACGGCCCAGAAACCTGTCCGGTCGGCCTGTACGTGTAATAGGCGCTTTAGCCGTTGTGTTGTAGGCGATGGATGATATTCGTTGTGTTGTAGGCGATGGATGATATTCGTTGTGTTGTAGGCGATGGATGATATTCGTTGTGTTGTAGGCGATGGATGATATTCATTTTTGCCTGTTTTGTTTTGCCTACCAGGAAATGGATACTGATATAATGATTCCAGATCTGACTGAAGTTTTCTACGTTTGATTTCAATGATTGTGTCTTTCGTCGACTGTTCTAAGCAAGCGAAAGAATTACACACTGCTGCCTTGTTCAGTGCGGCTGGTGTATTTTCTTTCCAGGTCAACAAGAGAGTTCTCACGTTTGAAATAAGTGAATTGTTGATAACACATCACACAGATACATACATTACATAGACCATACTGTTGAAAAGTGTGATCCATTGAAAATCTCATGTTCTTATCGATATTTGCAAAATGAGATACATGGTCTTTTTTTTTTTTTTTTTTTTTAAACGGGATCTACAAAGGCTTAATTTTAAAGCGATGCATGTGCATGCATTAAAATAAGCACGTGCGAGAATAATCCATTTTTGTAGGGAAAAAAAGCTCCTGTTATTTTCTCGACTGTCCAATATTTCAGCAAAAGGGTGATGGTGTTAGAGGTATGTGACAGCAACCAGCGTCAGCGTGATTTTTGTTTTTAATTCGTGCTTGGTTGGTAAATCCACACAGTATCTGCATTGTGTTGAGGTGACAACTGAACACGTTCTCTTTCCAGAACGCACTCTCATTTCACTTTGCTCCAAGATGGCACACCTCGTCGATGACTTCTGTGTGTCTCTGCTTTTCCTCAGCGTGTGTCGACTCCGGGATCACAGTTTGGAATTGTATTTCTTTTGGGGTTGTGTAATTACGTAAATGGATTTTCGGAAAAAAAAAAGTCGTATAACTGTCTTATGATTGTACATCGTTTACTGCATAAAAAAAAAAACAAATCTGTTCATTTGCAAGTCCGACTATGTCGCGATAACGCTTTAATATCCCATAATAAAATGCTAATTTGTCTTTTGCTGATGCCAGCTTTTCCGCGTACAATATCCACAGTCGTCAGATGGATCTTCTTGCGCGTGTTTCCAGAGAGTTTAACAAATGTAGTGACTCTTCCCTTGATCTGTTGTGACGTGTGCCATCATCTCGTACTTCGTCTCGTCCATGAGAAGAATGAATCGTATTCGTTGAGCTCTTCACGAGTTACCGTGTGTTGTCTTCCCACACGAATAAGTCGTGGTCTCGCTCTCCTCTCGCCTCTCGCTCGTACACGGAGTATCGTGTGGAGTTTATCTGTGCCAGCATCGTCTGACACGACTCTGTGCCGGGCACTGTTGTGTTTCTGTGTGTGCCCCAGAGTACGGGGGTCTTTGGAAAGGAACCCTGTAGTATAGGGTCTTTTCTGTAGGACGGTGTATGCTGCCGCTGTTGCTGGGTTTTGGCGCAGTCTTCAGCTTCTTCCAACGTCATGTCTATTCTCAGAATGGCTTTGGCTTATATGGATGTTTTGGACTCTGTCCATTCTTCCTCTGTCATTCTTTGTGATCACGTGCGGAATGGCTTGTTGGCTTATATCGATAGTTTTGGAGACTCAGTGCTGTTTTTGTTTTTTGAATGGCTTGGGCTTATTTCGATAGTTTTGGACTAGTGCTCTGTTGGGTATTTTTGAACGGCTTGTGGCTTATATCGATAGTTTTGAGGACTCTTGTCCTTCCCTGTGATCAGTCAGTGCTGCTGGGTTTGGTATTGCCCTGGTTCCAGCCTGAAGTGTGAATTGTAGGGCGGCCGTTCGTAACCCGGGAGCCTGTCGCCGACCGAGTGTCGTGTCTTTGCCCCGACTGTGCGTCATCCTGCCGCAAGGTTTCAAGGGTGTCGACCACGATCTGCGCCTGCCGCCACGCTGCACGCGGACCACTCTGTTTCTGTTGTTGGAGGTTGCCGCCATCTTTGGAATGTTGCTGTGTGCGTGGTCGTCACTCTCTTTGAAGAGATGTCCCCTCCTTGATGAAGTTTGTGTGTTTGCAGGCAACTGCACAGGTCTGTGTTGAAAGTTTCATGTTTGCGGTTTGGTTTGTTTTGTTGTTGTGTGTTGTTGTTACACTGGATTTGTGGCTGTGTTGAATTCGCCCCCCCCCCCCCCCCCCACACCTGCACCCTCCACTCGATCTCCTCACCTTTATTTGAAATCTGCAGTCATCTTGTCTGAAATATTGTGAGGCATCTTGTCGCTAGCTGACACCCCTTGCGTCGACGTTTTTGAAAGACCGCTCACAATCAGCTCCCAAAACGATTCAGAAGACAACCGTGTCAGCTTTGCTGACGCCCGCGCTCTGAACACCGCGGCTCTGCTCAGAGGTGGGCGCTTTGGTTTATGACCGAGTCGTCCTGGCACCCCCCTGCCCCCCCCCCACCCCCACCCACGCTTTGAAAGTGCTGTTGTGAGGTAGCCCCGGCTAAATTGTTTTGCCACGCGCGCTCGCCAGGATCCATGTAGCAAAGCCAGCCATGACCGCCCAGCGTGCTGTACTGTACATATGTGCCGCTGTTGGTGTCACCGTCAAACGACACTGCCACTGTCTGAGTCATGACGGGACGCACTGTGCTACGGTCATCTTACCCCCGGTGCCGTCGGAGCTTGCACATAGTTGATGTCCACAAAGCAATCCTTAGTGTGCTGCCTGCTGTGTGGGACGTTCGTGCCTGCTGTGCAGTACCGTCCCTGATGTACCTGTGATGTTCCCATGGTTTACATGAATTTATTTTC
Organism: Conus betulinus; assembly: GCA_016801955.1. Classification (NCBI taxonomy): domain Eukaryota; kingdom Metazoa; phylum Mollusca; class Gastropoda; order Neogastropoda; family Conidae; genus Conus; species Conus betulinus. The sequence continues at coordinate 223,938 of JADBJO010003106.1, forward strand.
ACTTAATATTTACAGTTTTACAATAAATGTTGTGAAAATTTGAACAACAGGGCTAATGCGTAAAATGGGTTCAAATGTTTATAATTACACATGTGACAAAAAAGACGCAAAATTATTCGTACCCACACGTATACATATTCATAATATATACCTGCACACATACATACATTACCACATATACATATACATAAATGCAAACATGTACAAAATCGAGGAAAATAAGAAAAGATAGTAGTAAAGAAAAGACTGAACACTGAAATACAGGATGCGGTTGCGAATCAACAACCCACACATTATTAACCATTATTGTGAAGCGTTAACAAAGGTGGAGAGAGAGAGAGAGACCAGAGAGGAGAGAGAGAGAGGAGGGCCCCCCCCCCCCCCCCCCAGGAGAGATGATGAGCGAGAGAGAGAGAATTTTCTGCTCAAAGATTTCATTATCATGGACATTTATATCATTCCGGTGAAGGCGAGGTTTTATGAACATAATCTTCAAAAACGTTTAGCTCGTTTGATAAAAGCGGTTGACACAGTTTTGAATATAGCTTCATTATCTTCACGTCGGAGGGGTTGTTTGCCGCGGAGAAGAATAGCAACTCCCGAGTGGAGTGGGGTGGAAGGGGTGGACATCGTGTCTTTTTCTGATGTCAGTGTAATTTGAACAGAAACAGAAGAAATGCTCGGCCATTTCGGGATCAGTGCAACACATTGACACACTGGATCTCTGTGAAACGGCGCGTTCCCTTCTGTGCGGACGGCGGGTCAACCGGCACCCACACTTGGGCCCAAAGGCCGTCATTGTCCAGCTGGCACAGCGGTGCGGGAGCTGACCATCTACCCCACCAGCTTTACCGAAGCAACTGGAGTCAGAGGCGTTGGACGCTGGTTGGAAGGGGACGGGTCAAGTTCCCTTAGGGTTAGCCAGGGGACTGGAACAATGAGGGGCGCTCGGGCAGGAGGGTGTGAAGCGCCCCGACAGGACCGCAGACGTCCTGAAGGACACGGGGACAGGCCTCGGGGGGGAGGGGGGGGGGGGGGGGGGGGGGGGGGAGGTTTGAACAAG